>VDFB02125872.1:0-13548 GCA_007258455.2 Sequoia sempervirens
TCATCATCATCATCCATTAGTATCATTTCCTATCCCTTTGGTGTTGTTTTGGGATGTATCCTTCCCTCATCAACAACGCTTTCATCATCATCATCATCGGGAGGTATTCTTCCCTATCCTTTAGTGGTGTTTTGGGATGTATCCTTCCCTCATCAATACCACTCAGTGGGATGTATCCTTCCCTATCCTTGTGTTGTTTTGGGATCTTTAATTCCCTCATTGGCAACCCTCCATCCATCATCAACCCATTTTGGCTTGTACCTTGACTGGGGCAACATCACCTTTTGTCCTCAAATCCATTTGTGCTTCATCCATTTCCATATCACTTACTCTCTTCCCCATCACCTTGCATCATCTTCCTCATCTCCCCTTGCATCCCATCATCTATTTCGAGAGCACACACGTGTTCTCTTCAACCCGCATGTCCTCTCGAGGGGGCATCCTTCATCCCTAATTTTCATCATTTTCTTTTTCCCTTCCTAGTCACTCCTTTGGATGATTGGGGCATCTATTCCAATCTAACCATCTTCTTCTAGGTTCTATATTTTAATATTCTTTGAAATGATGCTACTTCGTAACACCATCTCAAAGAGGGGCAAAATGTAGACATCCAAATTTGGACATTTAATTTATCCAAATTTATCACTTTTCATCTAAACATCCTCTTATCCAGGAGTTAATTAAGTAATATTACTATTATTTAATTAATCCTGGTATTCTACTAAACAAATCCTAAAGGTATTTAATTAATAATTAAATACCTTACCCTCCATAATCCTCTTTTTCATCAAATAAATTAAATAAATGTACATTTATTTAATTCCTCACATGTCATTTTCATCTAATCCTAATCCATTCCTAATCTCTTCATTAAGGATGTGCACATGCCTAATCCTTGATTAGGATGTGTCACATCCTCAACTTTTTTGTAAGTTGGCTTTTAATCCTAATTAGCCCCTAATTATCCTCTAATTACTGATTAATTAAGCCTAATCATTCTCCAAGGAATTTTTAATTCTTTTTAATTCTTCCTAGATTCCCCTCTTTTATATGTGAATTTTTAATTCACATTCCATCCTTCCAAGGCTTCTAGAACCTTGGACTTGTCACAATCTCCACATGTGACCAAGTCCCACCTTTTTGGAGCCCATCTTTTATCTTTTAGACTTTCCTAAGAATGTGAATTTTTAATTCACACTTATTTCCCCAACCACCTTTCCTTTTCCCATGTAGATTTTGAGGAATTCAAAATTTCTCAAATGTCCCTTTCACTCCCACTTGGGGACAAGGAATCCCTTTTTGTGGAAATATCCTCACTCCCCAAGGTGCATGTCCTTTTTCCACCTCATGTACCTTCTTGACACCTCATTTACACCTCATATCCTCTTGTCCACTTCACCCTCCACATGTCAAGATGTGAGGGCTTGTGGGTTCTCAACCCACCATAGCCCTTCATCTTGGCCTTGTTGGAGCAATCTTGACCGTTGAATTCTCTAGAGAATTCAAATTCTCCTATAAATACCCCCTCCTCATGGGCATTTTCAACACTTTCATTTGGAGCAACCTTATGCTGCCAATTTTCCTTCTCAAACACTTTTTTGATTTGAGCAACTACATGCTGCCCATTTGCTTTCCCAAACACTTTGCATTCTCATAACTATATGCTGTCAATTTGAATCCTCAATCCTCTACCATCATCTAGCCATCTTTTTAATCATTTGCACCTCTAATCTTGCATTTAGTCATTCAAGCAATCATCTAAGGAGCACACAAACCATTCCAAGCAAGGGCCAATCAAAGAGATATCAACAGCAAGGAAGGTGAAGCTACTTGTATTTCATTTTATTATTTTCCTTTTCGTTATATCACTCTTTTGGCTAATCTTGAGGTGTCCTTGGTATTTTCTCATTTTACATTTCTTAGTTATTTTGCACATTTAGAATAGGATAGATATCAAGGTATCACAATTAAATGACCCTTTTATCTATAAATTGTTGGAGTGCACGTTTATTAGCTACACAATATTAAGTTCAACTTAGTACCTGTGCGAATTTATTTTTCTTGGTCAGGAGCATTCACTTTGGGTGGTCACCTGCTGCAGGCATGTTTCCCATGATCTTATCTCCTAATTCTACCACATGGTTATTGCTTTTTTGCCCACTCTATTTAATAGGGCTTTTGTATAATGTAATCATCTCATTCACATCAATGGTGAAATAGCTTCATTCTGGTCGCTTCTCATTGTTTGGTTGATTTGGCTTGCAACACAAGCTCCTAGGTGCATCAACATGGTATCACAACCTCTGTGACTGCAACCCTTTCTACCCATTGAGTTTTCACCGGGTCTGAGGTTCATATTCCTTCCTGTGAGGATCAGAGGTCGATGGCTACCATATAGTTGGGTCATGGAGTAATGGGTCTAGGAGTGGGACGTTATTAGGCATGAAAAACATTACTTGGCCTGATGAGTCAAAAAATCTATCTTCCTCATGGGTGTGTGGTTCCCATTGACACCATTGAGGAGTTAAAAATCGCTACTCTTGTAGGATGCGGTTTTGATCAATTTGTCATGGAAACCCTTGATGAGGATCCCAAGATCTGTGACAGTTTTGACATTGATGTTTTCAAAGAGGTTGTGAAAGTGCTACCTTATGCACTGTCTTATAAATTTATTCCCCAATTGATGACAATTTCACAGCCTTCTACACAGCCAAATTTTGCATCTTATTTTTTGCTCTCAGTGATTGGTGTTTCAAATATGAGCAACAAGCATTTTTTTTCCAACTCGGCTCTCATTGGCCAAGATGATATTTTTAGACTTTATACTAATAAAGTCTCAACAAAAAATTTTGCATGCTAGGGTTTCTTGTGCGAAGAGGAGAGGCGGGTGGGATGCACTGAATGCAAGTCTGGGCATGAGTTAGGACTTTAGTCCCACATTGGATGTGAAAAAAATATTTTAGCTATTTATATAGCCCATTACACATCAATGAAATGTGGGTAAAGGCTCACATGGATGATTGGTGGAGGTTTGTGCTCTTTACGCTAACCATGCTTGATTTTTGCACTAATGGTGAATGATGTTCTTTTGTGGTTTGAATATGTGTGGTGACTTGGCGCTGGAACCCATAGAATATCTTTGATTTCACTGTCAACTTGGCCCATTGGGCCCCATTTATTTTGCACTTGTTTTTTTTGTGGTCACGTGGAGTGATCAAGAGCTATTGTGGACTCTGAAAGTGCCTAAAATAGGCCTTTTTTTCAAAATTGTACAACTTTTGCAAACGAAGTCTATTTTCAGCAAGTGAGCTACTGTTTGAACGCTGCTTCAATGAGCTTCAGTGTGAACAAGGAATTTTTTGATAATTTTAAAATTTTATTCCTTTTCTACTAGCTTGAAGTTGAAATTTGTTACTATTGTTCTCTTGGAAAATTTGGTGCTTGTAAATTGTAAAATTAGTTTGAATATATTCTTCTGAGGGGTGTATTTTCCATTTTAGTCCTTTGAGTTCCCTTGTATATCATGTCAGACCCTAGGATTGATTCTCTCACTCCACACAACTATCACACATGGAAGCTCAAGATGTCACAATTGTTGCAATCTCAGGGTCTTTGGCAACTATTGGATGTTGACCAACTTGTTTTCACTAAAACATTTGAGTAATTTGTTCATAGAAACAAAATGGATGAAGCTAAAGGATTCATAGGTATTCATGTGTCTGATAATTTTTTGTTTCATATTGCTGAGTGTAAAACACCTAAAGAGGTGTGGGATAAGCTTGCAGAATTGTATGGTAAGGTCAATCAATTTAGGATCTTGCAACTTGAAGCTGATCTCACTTCTCTCTCTCCAGATGCTTTTCCTTCTATTCAGGATTTCCTTGCATAGTTCAAGTTGATTTTGTCTCAATTAAAAGGATGTGGTCATGCCAAAGAAGATAAGGAGTGTATTTTCTTGATTTTGTCTAAGCTTAGAGGTACTTTTCAAGTGTTTTCCTCTACCTTCTATTCTACTATGGATGCTATGGGGGAAGATCATAAGATGCCTTCTTTTGAGGAGTTTTGTGATCGATTGACTAGGGAGCAGGCCAAGTTGATTCAGATGGATGCTCTTCCTAAGAGTCATGCTTTAACAACTCAATCTTCCAAGGGCAAGGGTAAGAATAAGAAGAAGCCCAAGATAGATTCGTCTTCAAGTGGTGAGTCTCCCTCCAAGCCTAAGGTGAAGACTGATCAGAAGAATAATCCTTCACCTCCTCCTCCTCCTAACTCAATCAAGTCATCTTCCAAGTCTAAGAAGAAGAAGGAGAATTGTTCATTCTGTGGAAAATCTAGGCATAATGATGCACATTGTTTTGCAAGGCTAGCAGCATTAGACGAAGCTATGAGGAGGCATAATCTTTCCATACCTAAGTATTCTTCTTTGGGAAAAGGGAAAGCCCTCTCAGCTATGGCTTTGTCCTCTACCAGTTCTAGTTGGATTCTTGATTCATGTGCTTCTCATCACATGGCTCATACTATGGATCTTCTTGATTCTCTTTCTAATAGTCTTCACATATTATTGGGAACTCTTCTCAAATTCTAGTTTTGGGAACATGCTCAGTTCATATGCAAGATGGTAGCATTGATTATGTTCTTCTTGTTCCTGATATTTCATAGAGTCTTCTTTCTGTCTATTAGAATTGCAATCATGGTGATGGAAGGCTTGTTGAGTTCTCTCCTACTGATGTGACCATTTGAGAGATGCAAGATCCTGAGAAGGTCATTGCTATAGGAACAGTTGATTGTGTAGCCCGTTTGTATAGGTTTGATGGATTTGAGTCTCCATCAGAATCATCCCTTATTGCTCATGTAGATTCTACGAGCAAGCTTTGGCATGAACAGTTTGGGCACCTGAATTACAAATATCTTCAACAGATGAGTAGACAAAATTTGGTAATTGGTCTCCCTCAGATCTCTTGTTTAGATGGAGTTTGTCAAGGTTGTGTGCTTGGAAAGCATCATAGGGATCCTTTTCCTAAGGGTATGGCCAAACGTGCTTCGACACCCCTTGAGTTGGTGCATAGTGATCTCACATCATTCCCCACTCCTTTTTCAGGGGCCAAGTATGTGCTCACCTTCATTGATAATTTTTCTAGGCGCACTTGGGTGTACTTTTTGAAGTACAAGGATGAGGTTCTTCAAAATTTCATGACCTTCCTTGCATTTATAGAGAAGCAGTTAGGATATTCCCTTCAGAAGATTTGCACATCTATAATGGGGTGGAGTATGTCAATCAGGCGTTTCAAGAATTATGTTGTACTAAGGGTATTCTTCATTAACACACAGTGCCATACACTCCTCAGCAAAATTGTGTAGCCGAGTAGAATAATAGAATGTTACGGGAGATGGCCAATTGTATGCTCCAGTCTAGATCCATGGCTCCCTAATTTTGGGCAGAGGTTATCAATTGTTCCAACTACATTCAAACCCGTATGCCCCACAAGGTAGTGTAGAATATGACTCTCGAGGAGGCTTGGTCTCATGTCAAGCCCAAGGTTTCCTACTTTAGAGTATTTGGGAGTGATGCATGGACATTCATTCTAGATGGTAGGTGCAAGAAAATGGAGAAGAAAAGTTAGCAGTTCATTTTTGTTGGGTATTGTGAGGATCTGAAGGGTTATTGGTTGTTTGACCCTATCAATCGAGAGGCTCATTTCCGTCGTGATATTCAATTTGACGAGTCTTTCACTCCAAAGGATTCTCCATCCCAAGCCTCTCCCTCTCTTCTTCCTAGTTCTTCTTTCAAGAATGTTGTGAGCCTGGGTGATCCCACAATAGTGGTTTACAATTTTTGGCCAAAATGGACATTGATTTTTTTTTTTAAACTAAATCTTCACATTCAGACACCTATAGCAGCTAAACCATG
Source organism: Sequoia sempervirens (assembly GCA_007258455.2). Taxonomy (NCBI): domain Eukaryota; kingdom Viridiplantae; phylum Streptophyta; class Pinopsida; order Cupressales; family Cupressaceae; genus Sequoia; species Sequoia sempervirens. The sequence continues at coordinate 5,909 of VDFB02125872.1, forward strand.
AAGAATTTGAAGATGATGTAAACTAGAGTCTCGTCACATTTTGTCTATAGATTCTAAAAATATTTTTTCAAAATTTTTGGAATTAGATTACAATTTTTTTCCATCTCCCCGAAAAACTGGTTTAGAAAAAAAACATTTTTTAAAAGTGGCTATGTCATTATAATGCATAAATTTTTTCATGAAGCATAAAATTATAATTCTTTGAATTTAGATTTGCAACTCTAATATCTAGTGCTTCCACTTGGTTAGATAGTTTTTTTATTGAATATTTTTTCTTTAATCAAGTTTCAAAGTCAAACCAATTACAATTTAGACATAGTGCGACTATATAGCATAAACTTTTTTGTATATATCAAAATTCAATTTTATTTCTTTTGTTGAATCAAGGACTTCAATATCGGTACTCATATTTTTCAATTTTTTTTTGATAATCTATTTTTTCCACATGTAGAACAAGACCTTCATTTTTTATGAAAACCTATGTTTAATAAAACTAAAAACAAATACATAAAAAACCATAAAATATTAAAATTATATTCATTGGATAGATTGTTTTGAGATACCTAATTCAAGTTGGTTTGTGAATATTCTTCCATTTTCATCCCTCAACTTGAGCTCCAAAGTGCCAAAATTTAGGTTTTTTTGTGTCTCGGGGAGGGGATGAGGAATAAAGGGAGTTCGAATGAACCCCTAGGGGTTTGAGGGAACCAGGGTTCATTCGAACCCCCTTCTATGAGGGGGTTTGATGGATTTTTTGGCAGGAAAGTATTAGGAGGGTTCGCCCGAACCTAGGTTCTAGTGAACCCCTAATGGGTTCGGTCGAACCAACAGGTTCTAGCAAACCCCTAGTGGGTTCAGTCGAACCAACAGGTTCTAGCGAACCCCTAGTGGGTTCGGTCAAACCAACAGGTTCGTACGAAACCCTAAAGTCAATTTTTTTCCATGCATTCATCTTCTGTGAGTTTTCCTTCCTCACTTCAATTGTAAACCACTATTGTGGCTTCACCCTGCTTCTAGAGGATGATGATGATGATACTCCTGATGATGTTGTTCCTGATGATGGTATAGATCTTGTTGTTGATATTACTCCATATTATCCTTCTCCTCCACCTACACCCCATCGACCTTTGTGGGCTTGTACACTTCTTGAGGATGTTGGTTCTCTTGTAGGTGAACCCACAGCTACACATTGCACTCGTTCTCACACTTCAGGTATCAGCATTTTGAGTCATTCAGTTTCTATTGATCCTCAAAGTTTTTTGAATGCTTTAGGTGTTCCAGAATGGGGTAGTGCTATGATAGAGGAGTATTCATCCTTGATGAAGAATCATACTTGGGATTTGGTTCCTCTTCCTAAGGGAAGAAAGTTGGCTCGGTGCAAGTGGGTATATCATACCAAGTTTGCAACTGATGGTTCTATTGATAAGTATAAGGTTCATCTAGTGGCTAAGGGATTTTCTCAAGTTGAGGGTATTAACTATTCTGAGACCTTGGCTCCTATCACAAAAATGGATTCCATACACCTCGTGCTTTCTATTTCTGCATCTCAGGGTTGGTCAGTGTATCCGATGGATGTGGAGAGTTCTTTCTTGCATGGTGATCTTCATGAGGAGATCTATATGGAGAAGCCACCTGGCTTTGTGCAAGACCCTTCACTTGTTTGTAGGCTTTGATGTTCATTGTATGGTCTCAAACAAGCTCCTAGAGCTTGGTATGAGAAGATGGATAGTTTCTCTCTTGCTTTTGGATTCACTAGATGTCACTCCGATCCTACAGTTTACATTCAGAGGAATGAGGAGGATCTTCTCATTCTTGTTGTTTATGTGGATGACTTGATTCTCATGGGGAGTTCTCTTGCCATGATTGAGGATACTAAGAGATCCTCAAGATGGAGAATTTTGATATGACAGATCTTGGTTTGTTGCATTACTTGGTCTTCAAATCCATCAGTCTTCTGTTGGTATTTCTATCTTCTAGCAAAAATATGCTCTTGATTTTCTTTAGAGGTTTGGATGGCTGATTGAAATCCAACCCCTACTCCTTTTCATTCTGGTGTTGTGTTGTCCACTGGTTGCACTACTCCATCCATTGATGTTACTTTGTATCGACAACTAGTTGGCATCCTTTTGTACTTAACACATAGTTGTCCTGATATTTCCTTTGCAGTTAGTCTTGTCTCCCGTTTCTCTCAAGATCCTCATGAGAGTCATTGGAAGGTATCCAAGTGTATCTTATGGTACATTTATGGTACTACATAGTTTGGCATTCACTACACATCAGGTGCTACTAAGATTGTGGGCTTCACTGACTTAGATTGGGCTAGTGATGTTGATGATCAGAAGTCTACTTTTGGCTTTGTATTCTGTCTTGGTTTGGGTCTGGTTGCTTGGTCTTCCAAGAAGAAAATTGCAATTTCCTTATCATCAACCGAGGCTGACTATTGAGGAGCTATCTTGGCTAGTCAAAAGGTTCTTTGGCTTTGGCTGAGTTTGGCTTTCCTATTGATCATCTCACTATTTTTTGGTATGATAACCAGAGTGCTATACATATTTATTGTAACCCAATGGAGCATCAACACAAAAGAAGCATATTGAGATCCACATGCACTTCATTCGACAACTCATTCAGGTTGGTTTTCTTTCTTTGGAGTATTTTCCTATGGAGCAGTGGGTGATCCCACAATAGTGGTTTACAATTTTTGGCCAAACTGGACACTTAAATTATTTTTTTAAACTAAATCATCACATTTGGGCACCTATAGCGGCTAAACCGTGAAGAATTTGAAGATGATATAAACTAGAGTCTCATCACATTTTGTCTGTAGATTCTAAAAATAGTTTTTCAAAATTTTGGAATCAGTTTACTGGCACTTCCATCTCCACAAGAATTGGTTTTTCAAAAGAAACATCATTTTTAAAGTAAATGCACACCATATAAATACATAAATTTTTTTTTTCCATGAAGATAAAATTCTAATTGGCTGAATTTAGATTCACTTCAACTCCAGATATCTAGGTAAAAGCTTACTTGGTTAGATAGTTTTTTTTATTAGAATATTTTTCTTTAATCAAGTTTCAAGATCCAAATATTACAATTCGGTTATACTGATCATTATAGCATATAGAATTTTTTTTGTATATATCGAAATTCAATTTTTTTTTCTATTGGATCAAGGACTTGATATCTGGTGCACTCATATTTTTTTTATTTTTTTTTATAATCTACTATTTTTCCACATGTGTAGAACAAAGACCTTCATTTTCGATGAAAAACCTATGTTTAATAAAACTAAAATATCAAATACATAATAAAATCAAAACATATTAAAATTATATTCGTTGAATAGCTCATTCTGAGGACTACTTGATTCTAGTTGGGTATGTGAATATTCCTCCATTTTCATCCTCAAACTAAGCTCTGAAGTGCCAAAATTGAAGTTTTTTTTGTCTCAGGGGAAATGAGGAATAAAGGGGGTTCAAGCAAACCACTAGGGGTTTTCTCGAACTAGGGTTCATTCGAACCCTGGTTCATTCGAAGCCCCCTTCTATAAGGGGTTTTGATGGCTTTTTTGGCGGGAAAGTATTAAGAGGGTTCGACCGAACCTAGGTTCTATCGAACCCCTAATTGGTTCGGTCGAACCAATAGGTTCGTACGAACCCCTAAAATCAAGTTTTTTGCCATGCATTCATTTTTTATGAGTTTTCCTTCCTCACTTCAATTGTAAACCACTATTGTGGCTTCACCCCAGTAGGTTTCTGACATCTTCACTAAACCTTTGGCATCTCCTCGCTATCTTCAGTTGCGATCGATGTTAGGGGTGAAGGAAGTTGTCCTTGGGGGGTTTTGAGGAGTCTTCCTTCCTTTGAAAGTTTTGTTTTGTTCTCTTTCGGAGAGGAGTTTTCTCCCATAGGGTTTTTCTCCTTTTCTCCAGTTGTGAGAGATTTTCATTTCATTGCATTGTAGTTGTACCTGGGTACCTAACAAGGTTTTTTGCCAAGACCCATAACGCATCTCATATTGTATGTTTTATTTTCATCTCTTACTTATTTCTCCCTAAGTTGCACTTAAGGAGGGTATTGGAGTGCACGTTTATTAGCTGCATACTATTAAGTCCAACTTAGTAGGTGTGCATTTATTTTTCTTGGTCAAGAGCATTCACTTTGGGTGGTCACCTGCTGCAGGCATGTTTCCCGTGATCTTATCTCTTGTTTCTACCACACGGTTCTTGCTTTTTTGCTTGCTCTATTTAATAGGGATTTTGCATAATGTAATCATCTCATTCACATCAATGGTGAAATAGCTTCATTTTGGTCACTTCTCATTGTTTGGCTGATTTGGCTTGCATCACAGGCTCCTAGGTGCATCAACATAAATAAACCTATGACCTAATTTTTGTAAGAAAATATAATTTCCTTTGGTTACTTGAACATGGTGGTTCCAAAAGAAATTATTAGAGTATTTTTTGGTTGGTGTATAGGGAAACTAACTTGCTAGAGCTCACCTTGGTAAAACCCTTGAGTCAACTAAATAATTTTAAAAAATGAAGACACTTTAAGCAACCATTCATAATTCCCAATTTATCCTTATTGATGTGAATACTAATTTAATGATAAAGCAATGCCAAATATTGTTATTTAATACTTGTTTCCGTTATCCTTCCATGATCTCTAAAAGAAATTTAGGTCTTGTCCATTTATTCAACACACTAAAGTGCAAGTTCAAATATTTCAAGCATTAAAATCAACACATAATGACTAGTTGAAAAGGGGCATGCCTTATAATTCAATTATATTTTAAAATTTTGGGGTTTAAATGCTCAACTAGAATTTTGAACTAAGTTTAGATTTTCATCTACAAGCTTGACCTATAACAAGGAATGAAAATATTGAAGAACAAATCTAGAAACTTTGTTCACATATGAAGAAATGTTCAGTTAAAAATTTAAGTTTGCCTCTCAATATAACTACAATAATAACTAGGGATGAAATATAACTACATTTACGGTTTAATATAGAACACTACTATAAAATTACTATGAAATAGAGAAAAAAATTAGTGCTCCAAATCCATATCTACTATAGGGTTTTAATCTCCCACTTTTACAAAATTAGGGAAATCTATAATTGTTAATTGTTAATCATGTTTTAATCTTGGGAAGTTGGGAGATCAAATTTATCAATGGCTTGTGAATTGTTATAGGCTCCCATAAGAAGAAGAAAATCACTGACATTATATTGGTTTGATCAAGAGCAATGTGCCAAAAGTCTCAATTTTTTTGATTTCTAGTCATTTTATTTTTAACTATATATCAATGATGATTAAATAAAATTCCAAATATACTTTTAACAAGAATGTATTTAGAAGCATGAACATTCAGGTAGGAATCAGCTTTAAATTGAAAAGAAATCATTCAACAATGTGGGCAGTAAACTACACACTAAGAGCACGAATGCACAATGAACTTAAATAAATGTGATTTTGAATAAATAAATATGATTTAAAATGGTACCTATTTATATTCAATACCTATTATTAGAATGCCTCATGAGTTGAAAAGTAAGTACTCTAGCATTTATTGATCTTGTTTTTTCTCGCTTGCTTACTTAGAAAAAGCATAATTATGATCGATTTAAACCATTTTAGAATATGAATTATCTTTTAAACATCCCATTTTACATGGACATGCTTCTTCACAATGCAGGTCTCTTTTTCCGCCCTCATTCAAAATCGGTGGGAGGGGAACAAAGTATGACACGAAAAAAATCTCTCGGAGGGGGAAAAAGTGAGGGAAAAAACAATCGGTGTGAGATGAAAAGAATGTGAGGGCAAAAGTGTGGCCGTCTTATGCCTTATATCGCTTCCAATAATCATGAAGTCCATATTCTTAAATCACTTGGTGACTGCTCAAATTTCATTGTAGTCGAATTCTCCCAAAAACAATTGAAGTTAGTGTAGAAAACTACCCTCAGATCTGTACTAAGCCTATTAGCCAGAATCAGCTCACAGGCCAGAATAGGCTTACAACAGAATTTCTGAGGGTAGTTTTCAGTCACTATCTACTGAGATTATTTAGACTTTCTACTCACGTTTTGGAGATTATGTTTAGCATATCTGTGAACTTTTAATTAATGTTGCAGTTGTCTCGAAGTGTGACATATACTGTTTGACAACAGTAGCCAGTGTTTTGTGTGGTTTCTTATAGTTTGCTGTTTTTTCTGGACGGTTTCATGGTTATTTTTATGTTCTGTAGGATGGTCGGGTAGCCTGGTTATGTTCTATATTCACTGATCACTGTGAGATCTGTTTTTTTTAATACTTTGCTGTATGAGATCAGAACCTTACAAACAATAACCTCTCTTTCTCTCCGCTTCAAACAGATTAACTATTACGTTGACATGTCTGAGGTATGTCAAAAGACCCAAAACGATTTCCCTTGCTTGTTCTTATTGCAAGTTGATTCCATATTTATCTATCTTGTACTATTAGCCACAATTCCGTACTGAACCAAATGACTTTCTCAATGCTTTGCACACAGGAAACGAAACAACAGGGCGTTGCAGCAGATCAGCTGAGGCATTCTTACATTGAGCAATCATGAGATAGTATGAAAGACACTAAATGAGATGGGATATCTCAATACAGCTGCTCCAATTCTAATCCAGTACCGCCAATCATGCTTAAATATCCCACAGGATGTCAACACAAGTTCCCCTAAAGTCTAGCCACGCTCTCTAGGTTACAGTTCGAAGTCTATTGCAGTAGATTGTGATTATGAATAAGGAATATATCCAGTTATTTTATTGGTGAATATTAATTGGCTTGTGTCTGTTTATTTGGCTACATTGTTGGATAATATTTCATTGAACTTTTTAATCATAAGTACATCATATATAATGACGCACGACCTTTGATTGAAGGACTCTCAATTATCATATTAAAGTTTAACCTAAGATTTTTTAATGTTCATCATCTGGTCACTTGTACACATGCTATTTCTATATAAATTATTAGAATTTTTTTGTCTCATGAAATGTATGATTGAATGTTTTAATGTACTCTTATGATTTTCTATTTTCTTGTATACTTTTACAAATAATGTAACAATAACAATAAATAATGTCTATATATGTAATAGTGACTCAAAGAGTATTGTAAATAACAATAAAATTATTGTAAGACAAAACAATGAATAATAAAATGTGTTCACAAAATTTACCATAATATGCAGAAGTAGATGCTTGTTAATAATTGATTTCAACATCACCAAATGAAATATCAGGGTTGGCTTGGGAATGGGTGTAATCAAAGAAGTCATTATCTATGGAGAAGCATTAGAATTGAAAAGGTGGGAAAAGGGGTAGATCCCAAAATGGGGTGTTCTAGGTCCTTCATACAAAGAACTAAGGAACTAATGATGTCCCTCTTACCAAAATTTCATTGAAACTAAGAGATTGAAAGGTGTAGAGATTGACTATCAACCCTAAGGTGAGCCAATCAGATTTGAATCTCTAGGTTCCTTATGATAGTACGATTTGGAACTAAATGGAAATGATTTGAAGCAACTAAACCTAATGAACAATATGACCTAGATGATATAATGCAAGATCTCAAAGCTACAAAAATCAAATTGACAGTTTTTA
>VDFB02125874.1:0-24090 GCA_007258455.2 Sequoia sempervirens
AGTTTATAGTCTAATTTTTATTTATTTCTATTTTATATTGTATACATTTATTTCATACTTATGTTCTATTTTATAGTTTTATATATTTTAGTTTTTACTTTCAAATTATTGTTTCAATCTTGTGGTTCTTTTTAACTAGTGTGGTGTGTGAGAATGAACCCAATTTTGTAGATTATCTAATTTGAATCCCAAATTTTCTTCCCTTTTTTATTAGTTATGATAATGTGTGGCATGTTGTTATGTCATGGTATTTAAAGACATTAAGTGTGACATTAATATCTATGTTGGGTTTTAGAAAAAAAAAATTTAAAGTACACTTCAACTTTATAAAGGACAGAGAACCACATCTATATATAGGTCACTTACATGTTGATGAATGTTTTTTTCATATTCCTCGTCATCATTAATCAAGCCCACCAAGAAGCTTGACTTAGGAGATCATGCTTACCACTCAAGTATGCAATCTATTCAATAGCATCCTAGACATATTCAACTACCAAGGTGAAGGTAAGCAACTGCACTAAAGCATGACCTACCCAATCATTCTTGTGTATCACAATCCAATTTTACATCTCAAATCAATTATGTGTCGCTCAAGATTGACCCTGTAGCATTCAAGATAGAATCTCGAGAAATTATGAGATTGCATAAACTCTAACACCTTCATCTTGAAAGGAAGCAAGGTATGTGAAAAAAGCTTCCTGAACTAATATTAGAGGAAAGTATTGTGTAAATTTAGATATTTAGAATTACAACAAGGAGAAACAAATTTAAAGCATTCAAAATCATACCACAACACAAGTGTACATGGGGAAAACCCTTTTGAGATGAAAATTGCACATCCAATTAGTTGGTTTTATCTAAACATAATTACAATACACTTGTTGAGAAAAATTTATAGGAGTAGATCACCAACTCGAGATTTGAAGTAATTCCAACAACACAATAATTACAAACTGACTGCTAATACCTTCATCTCAATCACCTTATAATAGGAGAAGTAATACACATAAACATCAATAGTGATTACAAAGCTATGAGCTAAACCACCCAAAATTATGCCACCCAAATACCTAGTTAGAAAATCAGTACCCAAATGCCAAGATGTGTTCATAGGCTAAAAATGGCATATATCTTCCACCTATCATAAGCACATCATAAACCACTCACTAAATCAAGCATTTTATTTTGGCTTCATTATCTCCATTCAAATATATCATATGATGTGCCTTAACACTCATCATAAGTTGGTCATCAATAACTACTTATTATTCAATGCAACTCAAACTCTTGTTTATAAAATCTATATAACAGTCTTTTAATGGCATTGATGTGTGTTCCCATGATGTCATAATCTAGGAGTTGGGTCAACAAAAACAACTTAGCATTTGATATTTGGCATTTTTCTAATACATAAAGTAATACAAAACCTCTTTTAAGTTGGAAAATATTGAATTATTGTTGTGAGAAGTACTATTGCATGATGTTAATGAGTTTGTGAGTGGAATAATTCAAACCTCTACCAAGTTGACCACTCAACTAAGGATTTAGAGTGCATGGTAGATATAAATATTTTAGTTTTCATTAAGTTTATGTTTGCATAGTTGTGTTCATGTTCTTTAAAAACTACAAATTTAAATGTGTTTGATGTTATCTATATTATTTCCATTATTTGTATTATTTATTATACTTTTTATTCTCCTTTGTAAGTTTGTCCACGTGAAGAACTGTGTATTTCATAGCTCGTCATTTTTTGGCATCATTTTTGGGGACTTAGTGTTCCTACACTAGTGTTATTAGGAATTTAGATAGTTAAATCTTCTTTAAAAAAGTATTCTTTCTTTGCATGATCATAAAAGAGGACCCCACAGAATATTCATTTCCAAAACCCCCCAACCATAAACATCCAAAAATAAAAATAAGAACCAAAAAAAAAGGAGTATTGGTTGAAGAAACCTACCAATAATTGGTCTTTCAAGACCCACCTAAGTCCCTGAAACAAAACTTAGAGGAAATCTCTTAAAACAATCCAATCAACATTATAAATGTTAAAAAATAAATAACAATGAAGGAGCTCGGCAAGGAGGGTTGAAAGAAAATTTACCTATCCAATTAATATGAATGCAAATGAAGATGTTGCCATGAAAAATATCTCCCCTACCAACCTTCCCACCTTTTGTAGTTTATCAATTTAGGACCCAAACTAATTCATTTGTAAGTTGAAGGTTCTTTGTCAAATGTATGACTACAAAACTAACAATCAGAAGTTAAAATTGTTCCCTTATGTTGAAAATTGAGGTGTTTATGTAGCTTAATACTTTGTAAAACTTTAAGATTGTTGATCTAAATATGATTTCCTTTGTTATAGATTCTTTGTGGGTGATTATCTATTTAATTCATTTTATCATTTGTAGAATGAAGACAAAAGTTGTAGAAGAATTACATAGGATATTAGAAAGATTACACAAGCATATACCGTGGAGAAACCCTTTTGGGAAAAAACTCCACCAAGAATTAATCTATTATTCAATCTCTGAGGTAGATTACAATAGCTCCAATTCTTGCTTGAGAATGCTTTTTTTTCCTTCACCAAATCTTCTTCACAACCTGCAATAAAACTGATAATAACTCTCTTCAACTTGCTTGAGCTAAATAGGCTTTAATCAACTTTGTAAACTCCAATTGAGTTACAATTACAATGCTCTAGCCCTATCCCTAAAAGGTACGCCTATCTCTTGAAAGTAAAGTTATATCATGAAGAACAATGTCAAATATTCATCTTCATCCATTTGAGCATCCCAAACTGAAGTATAAACTCAACCTTTATTTTGTAAATATCTTAAAGACTTTATCCTCAAAGTAGGCACCCAAGAGTGGGCCCACTTAACTTAGCCTTCTGAAATATCTTACCATGCAAAGGAGTTAATTCCAAGAAGCCAACTTGGGCACCCAAGTTGGGTCCAAGTCATTTCTTGTTAACTAAAACATTTCTCAACACCTTTCATGCAAGAATGGTCATCCCCTATTAACTGAAGGTAGTCCATGTTATTTGTCATACAATTCAAGTCATTAGTCATGCATTCCAAGTTAACTGAAGTCAACTAGCATTCAACTAAAACTAACTGAAGATAACTAAACTAAATTGATTCTGAACTGAACTAAACTAAACTAAATTGAACTTAACTGATCTGAACTAAACTGAACTGAACTTCATGCATTCAAACATCAAACCCTAACTCCTAGGATCTTCACATGCATTCGAAAGTGTTATTTCTTACTCCAAATAGTTAACTAAACTCAAGGTGAGTGTCACCTACCATTTGGGCACCCCATGTGCCCCTATTATTTAGGAACTCATATTGGATGCCCTCACATGCTCCTAACATTTTGAATTAATTACAAATGTCAATTAACATGATTATTTCATCAAATATTAATCTCTTTCTAATCCTAGTGTTGAGTAACACCTTCCAAGGACTTAGGAGATACATGAAATAAATAATGTTTAGGATTGCAATGAAATGGCATTCTATTTCCAACACCTTCTACTTTGAAGGATGAAACAATGTGATGGTTTATGGGATTGATTTTCGGGTCAATTAGCTCATGGAAAGAGATGGAAACAATATTCTTATATAAATACCAGTATTACTACAAGGTCAATGATAAAAAGGAAGAATTATTCCACCTTAAGCGAAAAGAGGAAGAAAGCTTAGAAGATTAGATAGATTTTTTGGCTATGAAAAAATAATGCCTACTGAAGTAATTATAACCATCTTTTTCTAAAAGGATTTGATGATGACTCAAGATGAGCCCCTAACCTAATGTAAAAGGAGATGTAGCTAAATTGGAGCTAGATAAAATCTCTGCACTCTATAGTCCAATTACTCCAAAACTAGAGGGGGAATCAAAAAGTCTAGTTTGATGAGAGAAATAGATGAGATGGGACAATTAAGGGAAGAAATTGCAAACCTAAAAATTGATATCCTTGTCTAGTTGAATACTAATCTTAACGAAATCTCAACTAAAAATAGAAAGACAAAGACACTTTCCATCTATTACCCCAAATGCAAGAATGAAAATATGTTGAGAGAATGTTCCTTGGACTAAAATAGATATTTGTTAACTCTGTGATAAGGACAATAAAATTGATCAATGTGACCTACTATAGATAATTAGAAATTAAAAGAAGTTCATTGTAGTTGAGGAAGAGATTAATTACATGAGACAACACATTGAAAATAATTTTTTCCTTTGGTCAAATTTCAAATTCACCCTAGTGTCCTCAACCTGCATGGAATAATAACCAATAAAACACACCTTTGGCCATAATATTCAAGACAACTAAATTGGGTCCGACCATGTTATTGGGAACCTCTATAATGGATTAATCAATAATGGTCAACTCCACATTGGGCTAACCATCCACAACAACAATGGTTTCTACAAAACCCTACACCACAATGGAATCCCCCACAAAACCAATACTATCAAGAGCTTCATCGAATGCCAAACTAGCAACCACCTATTTTACCACTTCCTTAAAGCCAACAATGATGCAAGAGCATGCCAAGCATATGATGATCCATATCAAATAAAAAATTGTGTCAATTCGATGTGTTGTTTCAATTTAGTTGATCTATTTTTGGAATGCGATTTAATTTTGAGTTCATAGTTTTGGCAGCAAAGTGAAATGACATTATTGTCATTTTTAATTGACAAAATGTCTTATTTAAATCCTATTTTTAGTTGGGTCTTTCTTGCAATGAAATAAATCATGATTCTCATATTCGAAGGGGAGAGATAAAGAGTGTTAAAGTGTGCAGATATTCTTTGAAATTAAAATCAATGCAAAGGTAATTGGAGGGGTTGCATAGTTGGAGAGCAATTTAAAATTCAAATTGTTCAACACCACATGAGAAATGTGAAAAGACATGCCATAGAAATTGACAAGTCACTCCATTTTTGTATTGCATTTGAACAATAAAATGCACAAGAAGATAGAAGGCCATGCAGCCACAAAAAGAAATTTAAAAAAAAAATCAAATTAAGAGAGGGCATAATGAAGGGAAGGGCGATATAGCAAATTAGGAGTGGTTGTGCACAAGAGTTGGGAAAGGGAAAAATTAGTCTAACCTTCCCAAGTTTGTGTTATAGAAGAAAACAAAAAGAAAGCGGTGCTAAATATTATTGGCAATGCAGGGAAGAGTAGGGCGATGAGACAAAAAAATGTCTCATCTATTAGCCAAATAAAAGCATGTATTTTTCTTAATTATGAAGTTTATGAAGGCTAAGCATGATGAGGAAAGTAAGAAATTTTCAGTTGAAGCAGTCAAGATTTCATCATATATTGAAAATTGCGATCTGAGTTCTTGAGATTTTTGGATAGAAATTAAGAGACAAGAAGGTGAAAAAACCCATTAAATTTCACGAAAACCCAGTTCGTGGTTTGAGAGAAAACTTCACCAGTCTGATGCTCTGGAACTTGGCTTTCATGCTCCGAAATTTCCAGAATTTGTTCATTCATTTGCTTCCATGCTCTGAAACTTTCAAAACTAAGTATGATAGCATTTATGAAGAGGTTGAGCAGTTAAGGGACAACAATTGCAAGCATTAAAGGAAATTGGAGTGACTTGGACATAAGTTGAGAGAATACAGTGGCAGTTGCAAATATCTAGGGAGTTGTTCAACCCAATTTATGAGCAATTGAGAGCATATAAGAGAATATTTAAGAGTTTTAATGATAGAAGAGGTCAAAAGAAGGCTTATTCAACACTCTAACACCTTTTTGGAGCAGTTTAAAGGGTTGAAAAGTAGGGATTATCATTTTGGATGACCAAAAGAGATTGACTCAGCAAAATGGAGTGAAGACTTATCCTTTCTTTATCCACACATGTTCCTATTTTCTAGCAAGTTGTTGCACAACTATGAGGCTCATCTTTTAATTATATAAATGCATTGTAATCAAGGAATCAAAGGGGGATTAGAAAGACTTGTTTTGGCTTGAGGAAATAGGATAGTTTCTAGTTTTATTTCAAGAAATGTATTTCCATAATTTTTAGAGTAAATTTGAATTCAAGCAAGCTTTACATTTTCAGAAAAGTGTGAAGTAGTTTAGCATTTTCAATTCATGCAAGTGTGCCTTATATTAGTTTATTTTTATGCAACTTTCCTTTTATGAAAGTGTGCTCCATAATAGGTTTGATTTTTGCAAGTTTGATTGTAAAATAAACTATCAAGCAAGTTTTCTCCATTCTCTTTTGCATACAGCCATGGACACCGCCTTGGATTGATAAGTTAAATGATGAGGATTACAACGACCCCATCAAAGGGTAGAATTGACAGGAAAAATGGCACGGTGATCACACCATGTAATTTTTTTCATGTAGCAGGAAAACTTAAATAAAGGTAGATTTTAGAAGCAAAGATTGTACCATAAAGGATGGTGATTTAAAAAATAAAATTGCAATTAAATATAGAGTACAAAGAGATAGAATGAAGAGAAAAATAAAGAATGAAGTTTGTAATGAAAGAGTGGTTGTGTAGGGAGAAGGAAAATTAATTTACAATTGAAGTTAGCAAAGTAAATCCTATGGAGAATAGAGTAAATGAAGAATTAAAACCAAGATAGAAGAAAGTAAAGAGGGGCAAAGACATGTAAAAAGTACAAATAGCAGATTGTGACTGTAGATAAGAAGATAATGATTAGACTGAAGGATAGGTATAGAATTATTTGAGGCCTTGTTGAAATAAAGATTGTAATGTTTTGGTTCAAGTAATATGAATTTGGATAATTAAATTCAAATTGTCTTCGATTATTTATTGCATGTAAATTTGAGTTTAAAATTGAAATTGATTGACAAATGTAATTGTCAATTCAAATGATTGGTTGATTGTGAAATTGGGAACTCTGTAAGCTTTGGATTTCAATTGTCTGTTGTGATTGTAATTCATGGATAGAGTGTGTGGACAACGAGAGTGTGTAGTTTTTTGTCTACACCAAAGAACAATCTAACCAAGTAACACAACCTACACTACCAACCCAACCAATTGCTAACCCTAAAAAATAATAAACAAAATGTATTGATTCACTCCACTAACTAAGAAAATATGGCCAAAATTATTTCAATACATTATGGGTTTGTGCAACCCAAATTAGGAAAAACCATACACTAACCAACAATAATCAATATAACATGCAAAGAACATGATTTTTTTTAGAAGACTAAATTGATGTAATTAAACAAAATGGTAAGAACATAACCCCATAACCATTCAATATACCCATTAGAGAAACTAACTTCAAAGTTGCTCTAGAATTATCTTCAGCGGCATTTTCAGAATCTCCTCTTGGAAAAACTCCAAACTCATCTCCTAGAACATTACATATAAACAAAATCTTTAGATTCCTTATAGAGACACATTGATAATCCTACAAAATATTCCAATCAAAGTGTTATAAATCCTTCTTCCAAACCCTTCCAAAAAGGAAATTTTAAACAGAGAATGAATACTCTTTAAAAAACCCCTTCTCTAAAAAGGCTTAAAAATCTCAATCTCAATTGCTCTTCGAGATCAATTATTGTCAATGAAACCCACATAGTATAAGAAATAAAATAGTTAAATATAGAAGTTCCATTGTTGTAGGCAACTAAAGAGATACCCAAGCTTAACCAATTGGTGAAACAGTTATGCATAAAGACACTCAAGAGGAAAATAATTTTTTGATTAACACCATCCAAATAGATGGATATCTTGTCAATTGATCTTCTCTTAGAGAATTTTTTGCCACCTAAGTACAGTGATCTTGGGAGTTCCATAACCACAATATCTATCAATGAAATCCAAATCTCTAATACACTTGTAGACTTAGGAGTTGTCATAAATGATATGGATGTAATGTAAATACTATCACTAACAAATATCGTACCCACAAGCACTCTCTTGGAAATGGAAGATCAATCTATCACCATTGTAAAAGGAATATTATAAAATATTTCAATCATGGTAGAAACTTGAGAGTAACCAGTAGATTTTCAAATTATCTAGTCAATAACTCTAAAAGATAGTTATCCCTTGATATTTGGAAGACCCTGGTTAGCCACAATAGTTTCCTTGATAGGTTGTATGTCAAGAGGAATGGCCATTTCCAATGGTTTTAATAAAAAATACTTATCCTTATATCCTCCCGCTCAATAAGCTATGAATAAGAAAATCTAGGTGGATGAACCAATGGATACCAATAAGAAAGGAAATTCGGCACAGTTAGAAATGGTTGTGATCAAACAACACTATGATGAAATAAAGAATTATTTTGAAAATAATTATCTGTACATAAATGATGAACAACACAAACATAAATTATACATTGTAGAATCATATTCAAAAAAGTATTGTAGAATTTGTCCAAAGAGCGAGGAAAACTTCATTGTCCTCTAGTAAATTTATAATACCAAGAAATAGGAATTTCTTAAAATACATCGCCATCTTCCATACTATTCAACCTCACTACTAACCACTAAACATATTGATGAATGAAACATATATGATCACTTCTAGTCATCTAGAGACCAAACAAATCATTGTACCATCGAGCAAAACCTTAAATATCAATAGTTGGCCTATAGAACAACAAGAATTGTAGACATTCAATGTTCTAGTAAATTAGTCCAAAGCATTCACTTGGGAATATAAAGACATGAGGTATACATCCAGGGATTTGTACACATCGTATTTACACTGAGCCAATTGAACTTGCTTTCCAACCTCAACATAGACTTAACCCTACACTTAGAGAAATAGTCAAGACAAATATTAAAAAGCTTATGCAAGTAGGATTTAAATATCCATTCTCTGATCTAACTAATGGTTTTCCTCCTAGTGGTTGTTCTAAAGGAAGGAGGGAAATGAAGACTCTATGTAAACTATATAGAACTTAATAAGGCAACTTACAAAGATTATTTTCCTCTATCATTTATTTGCTAAGTCCTAGATAACCTAGCTGGGAAGACCTATTTTTCATTCTTGGGTGGATTTAATGGGTATAACTAGATATAGGTTGCTCCAAAAGATCACAACAAGGCCACTTTTGCACGCCCATGGGAAAATTTCACATGCATATTTCTCTCATTTGGTTTGTGTAATGCCCCTTAAAAAATTTAGAGGGTAGTATTGGCTATCTTTGTTGACCTAGTTAATGATTACATATAATTTTATATGGATGAATTCTCAATGCATGACAATACCTTTGAAAGTGCACTACAACTATTATTGAAAAACGAGGTGTTTTCTTAGCTTAATACTCTGTAAAACTTTAATATTGCTGATCTAAGTAAGTCTTTTCTTTGTTACATATATTCTTTGTGGATGATTATCTTGATTAACCCATTTTACTGTTGTAGAATGAAGAGAGAAGTTGATAGAAGAACTAGACAGATATTAGAAAGATTACACAAGATGTACCGTGAACCCTTTCGGAAAAAACTCCACCAAGATTTTTATTATTCAATCTCAATTACAATAGCTCCAATCTGCTTGAGAATGCTTCCTATCTTTTCTTCTTCACACCAATACAATAACAATTGCAAAACTCTCTTATAAAACTTGAATGAGAGCAGAGATAAACATGCAAAATTCCAATGAAATGATAATTACAATGCACAAGCTCAGCTTGAAAGACCATTATTGCTTCAAGTTGAGTTCTATTGTGAAGAGCTTGGAACTGTGCTTTTGGGCGTCCCCCACTAAAAGCTACAACTTCTCCTTTCACTTCGGTGATAATTCCAAAGCTCTTCCTCAAAGATGATGCCCAAAAGAGGGTCCCACTTAACAGAGCCTTCAAAAATATCTTATCATGCATTGGAGTTAATTCCAAGAAAGCATCTTAGGTGCCCAAGTTGGCTCCAAGTGATTTCTAGTTAACTGAAACATTTACTCAACACCATTCCCAAAGAATGGTCATCCCTTGTTAACTGGAGGTAGTCCCTGTTATCTGTCATAGAACTCAATGTTATTAGCCATGCATTACAAGTTAATTGAATCTAACTACATGCAACTCAAAATAACCAACATGCATGCAACTGAAGATAATGAACTAACTCTAAACCCCTAAACTAAACTAACTAATTTGAACTCTTAATTGAACTTAATTGAACTTCAAGCATGCAAACACCAAATCCTATCACAGGATCTTTACATGCATTCGAAGTGTTAGCATTACCGTATAGTTAAGCGAGACACAAGGTGAGTTTCACCTTACCATGTGAGTGTCCCATGTGTCCCTATTATTTAGGAACTCACTATGGACGCCCTCACATGCTTCTTACATTTAGAATTAATTACAAATGTCAATAATCATGATTATTTCATCAAATATTAATCTCATCCTAATCTTAGTGTTATTGAACACATTCCAAGAATCTAGGAGATACATGAAATAATTAATGTTTAGGATTTGCAATTGAATGGCAACCAACAATAACTTGGATAAAGTCCTTCAACGATGTGAAAAAAATCACCTATCACTTAGCCATGAGAAATTTCTTATCATGGTCTAACAATGAATTATGTTGAGACACCGTATCTCGACTAAAGGCATTAAATTTGATCCTAAAATTATTAAGGTGATTCAAAGGTTAAAACCTCCAAAAATACAAATCAATGTACAAAATTTTATCAGTCATCCTAGATATTACTGTAACTTTATATAAAATTTTAGTAAGATTGAAATACCTATGTTTTCCTTACATCAAAAGGATGTTGAGTTCTCTTGGACTCTAGTGCCAAGCCTCCTTTGAATCTATCAAGGAAAAAAATAGCAATTTCCCCATTGTTGTGTGGACCCAACTAGGCACTAATATTCTACATTTACATTGATGCCTCAAATAATATCATTGGTGCAATCCTTGGAAATGAAGATAAAAATAGAGGAAAATTATGTTATTTATTTTATTAACAAAAATATGACTCCTACATAAAGAAACTACACAACTACAAAAAGAGAGTTCCTAGTTGTTGTGCATGCACTCAATAAAATTTGACATTACATCATAGGTTATAAGTTGATCATATATATATACATCATTCAGCTATAAAATATTTAATGAAAAACTATTGTGAGTGGATGGATAATCAATTGGCTATTGCTTCTCCAAGAATTCAACATAACTATTATAGATAAACCTAGAAAATACAACATAGTTTTAGACTTTTTGTCCAAAATACAATATGAAGAAGGAGTTGGACTTGTCCAAAATAATTTAATGAATAATTATTTTCCATATCCGAATATACATCTTGGTTTGCAAATGTGGCCAATTATTTGACCATGGGAGCTTTTCCCTTAGATTTTTCTACAAAACAAAGAAAGAGATTAGTAAGGGAGAGCAAAAAATTTAAACGACTTAATGGTTTTCTATTTAAATTTTTTCCTGACATAATTTTATGCATTTAAGATCTGATGAAATTTACAACATCACGAGAGCTTGCCATGACGATCCTTCTAGAGGGCATTATTTGGAAATAAGGGCCTATCACAAGATCTTGGGTGCTAGATATTATTGTCCTTCAATGCATAAAGATGTTAATATATATGCTCGACAATGTGACGAGTGCCAAATAATAGGAAGAATAACACAATCTGGTAAAATACCCCTACAACCTTGAGTGATCTTAAAACCATTTGAAAAAATGGGATTAAATTTTATAAATCCTATCAGTCCACCATCTCAAGGGAAGGAGTACATACTTGTGTGTACAAACTATCTCACAAAATGGATATAAGTTCAAGCATTCAAGACAACAAGGGAAGAGCAAGTGGCATGTTTCTTTTATAATAGGATATTTCTTAAATTCAGAGAATCCAAATCCATTGTGATAGACCAAGGTCCCCAATTTATGTCAAAAGTTGTATTCTCTAAATCACCAAATTCGTATGTTTCATATTTTTCTTTTATGTGTTTGTAGAGTCAAAGTCCATGCATTAGATACAACGTCATCCTAGTTCTTCATACTTGGGTGCATTGTGTCTATTTACTATATCATAAATAATGAGTGCTATGATGAAATTAAGCCTAATCCAAGAAGAAAAAGGAATATCATCTATCCTATCTCATCACATATCCAATAAAATCTTGAAGAGTCATAGGTTTGTTTGAATACTAAATCAATCTCATAATAAATGCTAATCAATATCCATCTCATTCTTCTACTTCTATCCATGCTAACATTTCCATCCTGGTATCATGACATATAACAAAAATATTATAAATGCATCCATCTTGCATCCACAAACTATCAAAATACATCTCATAGCATACATCTTGCATAATCATCACATATCATGAGAAAAGATAAAAGGAATTTTGGAACACAACAATCTTCTGAGAGGGGGGTGAATTAGTAGATTAATTAAAATTAATTCCTTTTATCCCCTTATGAAAATTTACTAAACAAGCAGATTGATAAACATACACACACACGAAAACCCGTAACACATGATATACGTGGAAAGCCCAAGATGGGAAAAACCACAGTGACAAAAGTTGCTTGAGTCTATTGCTTGAATCCAACATCACAATGAAATCTCTAATTACAAAGTTTAAAGGCACCAACCTTAAGGAGACACCAATTCCCTAGTTTTAGGAGCATCCACTCCAAGGAAGCACCAACTCTCTACACTGAGCACCTACTCGGTTATTTAATGGCACCCACCAATCAAATTTACAATGACAATATTACAATTTGTTCTATTGAACATAATTCAATATTGCAACTCTATTTGCAACTGCTCACACTTTGTTACAATCTCTGCAACACAAATCTCTTATGTGCACACTCTTTCTCTACTTTGCACTTCCCCTCTTTTTTCTCTATAGCTTGAATGCAAATCCTTGATGATGTTCTCCTTTTTGTTTGGGTTTCACTCTATCTCAACATGTGCATTCTATGTTTGCTTCTCTGCACTCTTTCTATCTACTACATGCATAACTCACAACAACTTAGAAAATTCTAATTGTCTTATTTTCTCATTTCTTCACCGACAATCAAAACCCTACCTCGAGCCATGCACCACCGTCTTGATTAATTGCATATTCAAATTTTACAATCTAGAAACTTCTATTAGGGTTCCCTTCACTCACAATATTCTCTAGCAAGCTACCTGTTCATCAAGCCACACACCATCATCATTAGATTCCGATTCATTAAAATTTCTAAACATGGCAACCTGCAAAACCCTAACCCTAATATGCATTTAATGCTTTCCCTTGTATACTCAATATGATTTTGATCTTGATCACTATCGTAGTTTGTGTCATCATTCTGCAAATCAAATCTTCATATACATTGGTCGTTGGAGTAGTTGAACCAATTAGTTTTTTTCACTATGTTGGTTACTAGTCCAAACCCTCATTCACACTAACCTAGCCATTGAAAATATTTGCCTTTGAATTCAGGTCGTTGATCTGTAATCTTTGCATCTTAAACTGAAAGATCTCCTTTCGTCTTGGCACCTTTAAAACACAACCCTTAGATTAATTCATTTTAAACATGCACTATTGATCTAACGTCTTTATTTATAACCATCACTTTCACATAACCCATCATATGTTCATAGCTTATCGTGTCTGCAACAAAGACTTCATTCTTCATTTACACAATGTGAAAAGGTGCAGCGATATCTATCAAATCTTCGCCTAAGGATCTTGGTCATTACTCCCATTGTAACCTCTTCCTATCGCAACTTCTTTTGCGAGAAAAGAGAGGTTGATCGTGATGCAAAGGGACCATGTGATGCAAATGTAATTCACCACCTATTACATGGGACACTTGTCCATTCTATTGCTTCATCGCTCTTTTGAGAGAGGTCCCACCAACTATCTCCATCACAACCTTCTAGTGTATCGTTGAAGGCTTTATGACTTGAAGGAGCATAACCACGATGTGAACACTGCTTACAATGCAATCATAGATTGCCACTTGTAATTGTTGATGTCATCTTCCATTATCTCTTGTTCATCACATATCACAAAAGCCTTCCTTCATTTTGCTTCACAACAACAATGTGAATCATGGATGTGATGACTGCCAGATTTCTCATCATTTGACCTTAGCCATTGATCGCTCATCACTTGAATGCCTTAACCAATAAACATATAATTCACGATGTGAAGAACTCATGTGATGCAATCACAACATTCCACTTGTCCATGATGATGTCATAATCTACTTACATCGTATATCACCAAATGCACTTGTCGAGTTGACCTCCAAAATGTCATGTGAAGACATCACGCGATGGCCATTAGATCTTCCATGCTTTGATCACAATCGTTGATCAAGCTTCATCGCACATTGCGAGAATACATAATACATGAAGAATGAAAATGCGATGTGAAGGATTTGTGGGGATGCAATCACAACCTGCCATGTGG
Organism: Sequoia sempervirens; assembly: GCA_007258455.2. Lineage (NCBI taxonomy): Eukaryota > Viridiplantae > Streptophyta > Pinopsida > Cupressales > Cupressaceae > Sequoia > Sequoia sempervirens. The sequence continues at coordinate 14,433 of VDFB02125874.1, forward strand.
CCAATGACGAGAAGGACAAAGGTTCTGCTAACTTTGTCAGAGTCGATGATGGTATCAAAACTTCATAAAATGTTGTCACTAGTAGACACTAGGGCAAGAGGCCGGTTATCACAACAATGTTGATGGCTTAAGTTATAAATTAAAAGACCTACAACCACCTATACACAGTCAACATCAAAATATAAAATCTGATCATTTGCCATGACTGTAATCTTTAGGGTTTATCTGCAAACCCTAATATGACTAAGAGTATAATTAATTCCCTTCTAAGTGCACAACTTGTCATCAAGGTCTACAAATTATACTATTGGAAAGCTCTCAAAAAACCCACTTCAAATATGGTTCATGTTTTCTTCCTAAACCTATAGAAGTGACCTTTGTAATAGCATGACAATATTGCAACATTTGAGCAAATTTGCAACATTTGAAAATACATGCTCTTATCTTCATCATCCTTCACCGACTCTTCTAGAAATTGATCCTCTAAACTTAATGACACCCAAGCTTCCACTGATATGCCCTTTAACATCAATGACAACATTATGTTAACAAGGAAGTCATCCATAGTTTTGCTTTACATCCATCCCGCATACATGAATCATCATACATACATGTACATGTGCATCCACATCATATCATGAGCATAATAAAGGAAATAATCATCATCCATCATATAAGCATGTCATAACATCTCATAAACATATGCATCCATACATAACACATCCATAAGTATACATACATCACATAGGATTTGTAAGCATGAAATACGACATCATAGTATAAATGTTGCATCATCAATTATCTCATATATATATAAATGAATGTCATGATACATATCAAAGTGTGTGATATATCTCAAAATATACACGAGGCTATCAAAAATAGCTAATGGATGAATATAAATCATGAATCATATTTGCATCGACTATATGGATACAAAAATATGTACATCTGTACATGGAACTAACCCTTGCTCCCCTAGTCCTCTTTGTCAGGTCCCCTTGGTGGTGTTTGATACCCACTAGAGGGACTCACTCCTTGTGATTACCCAACTAATGGATCCCCCACTGATCCACTCAGAGCCAAAGCACTCCTTTATGAAAAATCAAGTCGTCGCCTGTGGGGAGGAACCTGCCTATAGTACACGGTCCTGTAATAAGATGCCTCCACCATGGCCTATCCATAAAGGGAAGTTGATACCATCTAACCCTGAATTTGGGAGGCAGTCTCGAGTTGTTGTCTATGTGTAGTCCCCTATGCCACCTGCAACTCTATTTGTTGTCTTTAGGTCCTCTCCTGGTTCCTCTTCAAACAAGCTTGATCCCACTCCTGTCTAAAGCTATCTCACTCATGTCAAGTGGTATCTCTCTCATGCATATAGGAATCCCTCTCTTGACGAGCCTGTTACCTCTCGGTAGTCCTCTAATCCCACTCTTGAGTGACTGCTTGTAGTCATTGATCTTAAGCCCCAGACACTACTACTGTTATGTGTTGTTGTGGCACATGTTGTGGTGGACCTGTAGGTGGACCTTGTGGTACCTATCCTGGCACCTATCCTAGAATTTGTACATGCCCTCGGCCTCCTCTGCCTCCTTTTCCACCTCTGCCTCTGACACCCCTACCCCCTACATTTACTCCTATTGGATATGTAAGTTTAATAGGGTTGTGTTGAGAAAACCAAGCATTGTGTATTAGTGTAGTACCAGGATCATCGAGCCCACCTGCATAAATCCATGAAAAAGGAACCAAGTAAAGTCATCTATAGCAATCTGGGGCACTATCTAAGGTCCCCACTCTATGATCTCTCTGTATGTCTACACATAGACAACTTTGTATTCATCTATTGGAGCATCCTACTACTCCCCAAATTAGAGAGAAACTTGATCTAGAAGATATCTCTCAATGATATGAATAGATCGACCCATAAGCCATCGAGTTTATATATAGTATCCCAAGTGAGTAACATTGTCATCCCAAGCCTTTGCTTGCAACCACAACCTCTATATGAATTGATTCTCAATGTCGATGACTTGCTACCAGTATACTATGTCCCCTACACCTATGTGGTGGAGGGTGGTCATCCCATCATACCAATATGATATCGGGTCCTCCTCCTATTTAACCCTGAAAGCCACAACTGGTTTGAGCACTAAAATGTGCTTCCATGACGATATGTGCAACAAATTCACCCTTACGGATATGCTAGCTCTATCTCTATATATGACCTGGTGCATGTCATGATATAAGGTACCTAGAATGCAAGGACCCCAAGCATAAACACAGATGTCCTCCATAATCCTTTGAAGCACCACATCCCATCCTAGGCTAAATAACCATGACCTCCTGTCTAGAACCATGACTCCCATGATGAGCCCCACAATAACCTAAACAAGATTGTTAGATCGACCAACGAACCATTGCAGGTCAATCTGACCTCCCTCCAGTTGAAGATCCTCAACTCCTAGCACACCAAACATGGCATCGAGGTTGACGTCAACATCATAAATGATCCCATCACCATGGATTGGTACCCTCAGGATCCTCCAAACATCCTCTAAGGTCACTATCGCCTCGCTTGTCAAAAGGTGGAATGAAGAGGTCTTTGAGTGCCAATGCTCTACTAATGTTGTCATCAGAGCTAGATGTGTCAAGATCTTTGGCATGAAGGTGATAAGATACAATTTGACCAGTCCTAGGAACATGATGTCAAACTTGCCTAATCTGGTGAGCCGCTCTTGAACCTATGGTCTCCTCTCTTATGAAAGTAGAGGATGGAAGATCTCCTACACGCATAACACGCACAACATCAATTTACTAAAACTTTAGAAAAAAATCTAAGTAAGAATCCCCAAAATGCAAAAGTGAGCATTTATTGCAAAGGCATTGCATTGTTGGCTTGGAAAACGTGTCGCTATTTTATAATAGCATCACTATCTTGTAAAGGCGTTGTCAAAATGTAGAAGTTTTGCTATGCATTGGCGAGCCTTTGAAATCATGCAAAAGCGTCACTATATTTCATGCAAACACATAAAAAAAAAGCAAAAGCGTTGAAGAATTTTCAAATTCTCATGCATATGTAGAGTAGCAATGCCTAATGCAAAGGAATCACCTATTTTGTAGAGGCGTCGCATTGGGTTTCAAAAGTGTCGCCCAAATAGTGACTCCTTTTAGTGACCTAATCTACCCTACATTTCACTACCTAGAAATGTGTGCAAGAGAAGATTCTCGAGGTACATACCAGTGGTCTTGAGTCAGTTGGTCGTTGGAACTCGCGAACTTAATCTGTGCAGTGTGGGGGAAGTACTCTAGGTGCCATAGTGTTAGGTGCTCTGAAGGAGATCTAAGCTAGAATCGCAAGTTCTCTTTGAATTCTCAAAATCAAAGTGTGCAAATGAGGTGGAAATTGACCCAAATTCATATATATATGCACTACCAAACCAGGGTTTTAGCCTTGTACCCTTATTTTCTTGCTTTGTAGCCTGCCATGGGTGCTTCATCAGGGTCCTAAGACTTATTTCTTGTCCTTTTTGTAACCGAACTATTCTTGTAGCTTTGTCATGACCTTAACCCAAAAACTAGTTTTTTCTCTCGATCTTTTGAGGGGGCAACATACCAACATTCTATCGATTGCTAGGGAATAGTGGGACATTCAAAAAGTCAATTTTTTAAATTTTTTGATATGAGTAGTGTTAGTCTAAGCAGTATTAGTTCTTTGAAGCAATACAATCGGTACCTCGCTTTAAATAGAGCAAAATGTAGACACCTAAAAATGTCCTAAGCATATCACACATTGAGATTTTAATTATTAACACCATTTCTCTTATGATTCACCTATTTTCACCTATTTAATTAAATAATATCAATTGTTTAATTAAATTTAGTATTTTCTCCTATTAATCAAATAATTAATTTTATTTGATTAATTCATCACCCTCACACTAATTTTCTTCTATTTTGATTAAATAATGCAAGTTATTTAATTAAATGTCATAAATATCCTCATTGATTAAATAATTCCTAATTGTTTAATTAAAGTTTCTAATTCCTTCCACTTGCACATTAAATAATTTCTTAAATTGTTTAATTGGTTAATTTCCTTAAATTATTCAAAGAATATTCTGATAGAATATTCTTTTTCTTAAAATTCACATATTTTCCCTCCACATAGAAATATCCCCCACATGCTCCTAAAATCAAGGGATTTGTTATTGTCTCAAACAATTTGGACCTCTGATTAAAATCCTTGATCCATGTCATTAGTCATTATCAACCCTTGATTTGATCTTTGATCCATGCCATCTTCTCTCCTTCAATTTCATCCATTGATTAGCTAATTCAACCTCAACCATTGAATTGAATTCCATAAATCTATAAATAGTTTTCATTTTAAATGAATTCTCATTCACAACTATTCAAGTAACCAAACTAGATACTCATTTTCATACTCATCCTTAAGCCAACTACATTTGTGAATCACCATTATCATCAACCCTTGAAGCTTTTGCATCATTAACCATGGATTAGGCTTGAAGCTAAGCACTCCACATCAATTCTAGCACTAATCCCCAATGGGATTGAGGTTTGCATTTTTTAATTAGGTTTTCAGTTGTATTACTTTGATATTTCATATTTCAATTGAATCTTGTTTAGTAATTGTGAAGGATCTTATTGAATATGGTTTAGTATGATCAATTACTTGTTTTCTTAGTTAATTTCAATTGTATTTGGTCATATTACCTAACCATGTTACATTAGATAATTTCACTTAATGTTCAAATGATGCAATAACTAGGTATTTATAGGCATTTCTCTAATTTCTCAAAAATTAAATCCCAAAAGCTGACATTTGCAACTTGAATTTTGAATGTTAAAATGCCGACACCAACATATCCAAAATTGGTCCCCAACAAAATAGGGGGACCCATATGCCTTAGGGTGAATGGATCTTAGCTCTATTTTCCAAGACATTAAGTGTTGGGGGAAAGATATCAATTGGATGCATTTGTTCAATGCTTGCAATTTCTCAAAAAATGGCACAAATGGGCCTTAAAATCCATAATTTATGAAATTAGGTGCTTAATTAGGTCCAGTAAATTAAGGGGGACAAAACATAAAGTGAAATTGTCAAGGGTGACAATTTATGATGGTATATTTATGAAATTCAGAATTAAATCAAGATAATTAAATCAAACATAACTCACAAGTCCCAACTCGAGGAATTTTTAAAATTTAGATTAAACAATAGATAAATTTAATTTCTTCTTTCATTCTATTTTCCCATTTCTCAAAGCATAGAGAATATTTTAATAATAAATATCAAAACCATTTAAGTTCCTAATATTTCATTTGTAGGAAAACATAGAATTTAAACCATCACTTAAATCAGGCATTTATGAATTGTTCACAACACATAAGGATTCTAGGATAACTTGTAACTCGGATCTGGGTTCACATAGGGTCAATTATGATACATATTGTACTCGATTCGATTACGACCAGGGAATGGATATGAAGGTGCCCAATGTGACATATTCGAATAACCACCTTTGGGGAAATAACTCACACTTGTGTAGCCAGGTGAAGGAATAACCCTGTACTTGTAACCATTCAACGCACATCAAGGGTACTTGCTCAATGTATATAGTCGAAGCACAACATAATCATCCCAATAGGGTCCAATAGCATAAGCATAAAATGACATCTATACATCCATCATATGAATCATTAAATAAGTCATTCCTTCTAAACATCAACAATTAGGATCCCATTTAATCACAACATAATTATGCAATTCAATGAATTGAAGCACAATCATAACCAAACATGTAAATATACAATATTCCAACAATCGACATGTTGAGGAATCTCATCGCGAACATGCAGTGGTTCATACACACCAATCAGAGCCATAAAATAATCACCATAACAATCATGAGGAAACCATGAAGCTAAAACATCTATCTCACATTAACAAGATGAAACAAGAGGGGCACTACATCACCAAATTGCAAGGGTTGTGTTCTCCATGTTGACCCTCTTGATTGGACCAATTTTACAATCATGAATGAATATCGATGATGACACTTCAAGCATGTGGGTGTTCTAAATGATTTTGATGCACTCATATATATTTTTAATGCTTCAAATCTAAACATTCCTAGAATGCTCCTTGTAATTGTCTAGGATTTTTTGAACAATGCTTCAATATTCTTGGATTAATGTTTAAATGTACAAATGAATGTTTTTAAATACTAGGACACAATGAATAGTCACACAAACATGTTCCAAGTCAACTCTTAGCATCTAGTAGGAAAGAGGGAATGAGTAGACAATTTAAAATTTAAAGTTCAATTCCACAATTTGTAGGGTCTAACCCCTCTATCACACAATTAACCTGAGACAATGATTTAGAAAAAAAGAAAGTTAGTGATAAAATAATTGTACAAAGATAAATGTAATTAAAACTAAGATAAGATTAGATATATTAAACAAGAGACGCATTGCATCCGATTCCTGCCGGTAGGATATGTGAGTTGTTTATTTGAGAATTGCTTAACATAGTAGTAATAATTGCATATACTAAGAAATATATATCAGTGTAAATGCATAGCAAAGTGAAGAATTTAGATATAAAAGTAGAAATATATATGAATGTAAATGCATAGCAATGTTCATAGAAAAGTAGAAATAAGTATGAGTGTAAATGCATAGAAAAGTAAAGAATATGCATTTGTCTCTTTATAGACCAGTATGGTCATTACACTACAAATGGTAATAGATAATTATATTATTGTTTGTTGTAGTCATTAATTATGAAATGAAAATCCTATAACATATAGAACTATTACATATTTATTGTCCTTGTTGAAGATGTGGCAGTTATTCTCCTTGCTGAAGATGACAACCCGAGTGTTTTTTGACATTCCTTTCTGCAGCAAAATGTTTGAAGGTGGTTATGAGGACATTGTTTTTTATTTTATGTGATAATCTTTCAATAGATAATGTAGTATAGAAATTGAATTTTTAAATGAAGCTAAATGTTTGTGAAATACAAGCGTACCTGGATATAAGATGTATATATCATTCTTCAATAGATTGTGCATTGGTTATGAGGTTGTTTGGATTCAATTTGAAATGTCCTTTTTTGCAGAAGTCTCTTAGGATGAAGACAATTGATGATTTGTCATCAATGTATTCTTCATAGGAAATGTTTAGTAATTTGGGAAGCAAGAGTTGCATAATAGATCTATCCATTGTACATTCCATTGTTTTCTTTCTATCACTTGTCAAAATCACTTTCAAGTAGTGAGAGTAGATATATGCAACTTGTTGTTTGCATTTAATACAAAAGACAGTTTGTTCTTGTAGTTCTCCATATGTATCAAATTTGTAGTTGCAATTTGGATAGAAAGCTTGAAATGGATTTGAAAATGCATTGGCTATTCTTATTGTTCCATAAATCTGCAAAATATAATGAAGATGTATATTATGTATTTTTTAATCATTTTCTAATAGTGTATAATTGCATAGGTGCAAATGTGATTGTGTTAAATGTTGAATACAACAAATTGCTAACATAATCAAATGCCTTAGTTACCTCAATTGTTGAATGCAACAAATTGTTGAGATACTCGAAGGCCCTCTTGTTATTCAATTTGCTGATGTATGTTGATTGAGTTGTTTGTAGAGTGTTGTATCTTGATTCTTGCCTCTTTACAATGTTTCTCAACAACATGATTGGATATTGTTCGAGGTGTATTTGTTCTTCCATTGAAGAGAAATGATGTTCCAAACTCTCGTGTATTTGTACCTGTATTGTGGATGCATGTTTTTATTTGAACATTTATCTTTAGTTAAAAATATGGTAAGTAGTAATTGATGTAAATTGCAATGAAATAAAGAATTAGAGGAATATTTAAATACCTGTGCTTTGTCCATTTCTGAATGGCCATCTTTTATTTCAACAAAAAATTGGAAAGAAGTTCTTTTTGTTCCCACCACAAGTGCCGCTACAGATCCAATTGCATAGTTTTCTTCACTTGTAAGAAGTTGTCTAATTGTGCTAGTTGGTATGAATTTGTATTCATCATGCATGCATGGTATGACTTCAACTGTTGTTGTGTTTGTGAAAATCAAGATGCAGTCACAATCACCTCTGTCATAGTCTATCTTTGGTGCAATTTGGAAATTTGTAATGCATATAGCTATTCCAGGAACTATTTTTGATTCATGTTGTTTTACAAGGACACCAATTACATTGATAGTAATTGTCATTTCACCTTTTTCATTAGTTAAATCCACATGAAGAACTTCTTTTGTATTGTTTTGTTTGTTGAGACTTGTTTTGTAGACCACAATTACATCTCCTTCAAATATATTTCCTCCCTTGTGGGAGTGAAGTTCTTCAATTGATACTGTATTTTTCTTCTTGCTTTTGGATCTACAATGTTTACATCAGTTGAATTTATTGTTTTCAAGAGTAATTTGGATAGTATAATTGAACATAGACAATGCTTTTCACCTTTTTGATATTTGTTGTATGGTTTTCTGGCTTGTTTCGGCTCTCTTGCTCGACTCCATTGTTAGCTACAAGAAATACTAATAATGTTAATATTTTTAAAAAGATACTAAGTGGATTTGAATTTTTCATTTGTTTCAATGTTTATATAAATTGGATCATGATCGCTCCAATATGCTTCTGATTTGTAAATAGAACATGGTTTTGCATTTATGTTACACCAAATATGATCAATTAGTGGCTTGTTGACATGGTTTAATTTATATAACATAAAAATCATTTTAGAATTGTACATGTGATTTGATAGCAAATTCTTTCGTCCATTATCCACTAACATATCAATGTTGAAGTCGCCTAGAATATATAAAGTTGATGTTAAATTGACAGAGGAGAATACTTGATTTGTGATTGTTATAATTTCTGTTACTGGTGTGTTGGGTCTTGCATATAGATTACATATGTTCATCTCATCACTTGGCAAATTTATTGTTATTGTTATAGCTTCTACATTTGTTGTTTTATGTTGCACTGTTTTTGAAATTGATAGATTATTTCTAGTAAATGTTGTTACACCATGTATGTGATTTGTTGAGAAATGATTAAAACTTTGGAATTCATTATTATGTTTTGATAGTTGCATATGTGTTTCTTGTAGACAAATAATATCAGTTGACATCATTTCATGGTCATTAAGCATGTCTTCGATATGTACAAGTAGGTTACGAGTATTGAATGTGGTTAGTAGTAATTGTTTGTCGCTAATGCTTTGAAGATGGTGATTTTCAAACTCCCAAATTGATTTTGATTGTAGGCATGACATTTCATTAATTACCTTTTTTTTTTTCACTTTGAAATGGTTTTATGTTAGAGGTCTTATCAAGAACAATGTGTCAATTGTTCATGTACGTGATAGTGTCGTATATGCCAAACCATGTTTGTTTATGCCTAATGGATCAAATGCTAATGCTTGCATTGTAAGGCCTTGTGATCTGTGAATAGTACAAGCACATGCTAGTTGTATTCGAAATTATTTTCTGATTGTCAATTTTTTTTGGTTGTATAGGTTTTTAGTAGGCTTTGCAATGCGAAGTATGGGTGTCCAACTTTTGTCTATGCACTCACTATAACATTGTGCTAGTC
>VDFB02125875.1:0-12495 GCA_007258455.2 Sequoia sempervirens
ACAGCATAATCTCATACAGCTACAGGAACCAAGACAATATGATCCAGGGAAATTTAAACCAGCTTGGTGGGATGACAATGCCTTTTGTGATTACCATAGAACTAAGGGGCATAACCTACAAAACTGTCGACAACTGAAGAATATCATACAGGATCTAGTCGAAAAGAGAATTATTGAAGTTAGTGGACAAAAACAAAAGTCATCGAACACTGATCATCAAGTATTTTCTGACCCACTACATGACCATGGGAAAGGAACTGTCCCCAGTTCGAGTACTAAGACCAATGTGTCAGCCAACTATGCTAGTGTCAAGCATGATTATAATGGTGGAAAAACCATTAACTGCCTTCACGCCGTCAATGAGAATATCAATACCATTATTATCAATACCAATCCTGAGTGTGCGGTCAATGCTTGTCGTACTAAATTCACTATTCAAGGCCCTCCATCGCAGCAAACACCCCAACCTTCCAAGTTACAATATAACCTTCTTGACCAGTTGGGGAAGACCCCAGCCCAAATCTCAATCTTGGAATTGTTGCGTATTTCCCCTAAGCATCGGTCTATCCTTGATAAAGCTTTACAGAATACCACAGTCCCTAATGATCTGGATGTCAATCGTTTCCAAGAAATGGTGGGCTACTTGACCAATAATCATCATGCCACGTTTTCTGAACAAGACTATGCAACTGAAAAGATGAACCACAATGACCCTTTACACCTAGAAGTCCTTGTTGATAACAACAAAGTTAGATGAGTTTTGGTAGATGGAGGAGCAGGGTTAAATCTGTGCACTTTAAAACTAATTAAGGCTTTAGGTATCTCAAAAACATGCGTAGACACGACCAAGAGTATTGTCATTAAAGCTTATGATGATGAAGAAAGAAAATCAAAGGGAGTTGCAACACTTCCTATCAGAATTGGTCCTGCAGTAATGGAGACAAAGTTCCAGGTCTTGGATCTCACCCTTCCTTATAACATTCTACTAGGTAGACCATGGATTCATGCTATGAAGGCAGTCCCTTCCACGTATCATCAATGTCTTAAATTTCCTTACAATGGCACATAAATAACTATAGATGGTGATCCAGATCCTTTCCAGTATTGCACCAATCTAAAGGAGATTCCCCAATGCCAAGTGCCAGTTAACCAAGAGGCTTCATCGTCCAATTCATCCTCCTATGTTGATCCGGCCACACTTACCCGAACATCTATTTCACCCTCAGTTCCTACCACTCCTAGGGTTGAGATCCAAGACAAGGGTTGTGGAGAATATTACATGAAAACTTCTTATTGTGTTAGCCATTTGATTCCTCCTAAGTCATACGGTTTACCTACATCAGATAGGAGACAATCTATGGTCACTATACACATTCCTCCCACAACAACTTTTTCTAAATGGGGTGAATTAAGCAAAGAGGCCGTAGATATAGAAGATGTCACTTCTTGGCTGTATAGGGAAGATGATGAAGAACCCCTCTTACTTGCTCATATTCCTACAAGTCTATATGGAAAGGGTTTCAAAATCATGCAAAACAAAGGATATGATGGACAGAGTGGTTTAGGCTTAAACCAAGATGGCAGGATTGAACCAATATTTGTTTCTCAGTGGCCAAAAGGAGTAGGGCTAGGGTTTCAACCGATTCAGATTGGCGTTCCTAATACCCCATTACCCTTACTTGAGGAAGTAAGTGCTTCAGAAGATATTAAGATATCTCACGAACCAATAGACCAATATCATCATGATTCCCCCGACTCTAACGATTATGAGTGGGATTCCCTATCCTCTACTTCTTCCATGGACCTTGACAAGTTATTTGGAGAACTTGACTTGATGCTAAGTTCCTCACCCAATCCCTTAAATTCCTATCCACCAAAGAAAATGACAAAAGAGGAATGGTTTAAACATTACTATTGGGAATCACTTGACCCTACTTCAAGGCAACCTGAGCCACCTGTTTCTGATAGTCAAACCTTGACATTAGGCTCACCTATCCATCCACCTAGACCTAAACCTAAGAGCAAAAAGGACCTAGTACAAGGCTTTTGTGATCACATGAATAACTCAATATTTACCTTGACTCCATTAAACTTTGATACCTCCGACGATGACATGCCCTTAGTCTATCCCCAACTCATTGATTGGGACCAACAAGACACACCCGTCTTAGATATGTTTGAGAATGACGAAGCAATTGCTGAGTTCCTGGGATTACGAGAAGGCATACCAAATGGTGATCATAAGGCTAGTTTTACCATTGAATTGGACAAAAAAGCATATTTTGGGGAATCTGTTCAACCCTTGATCGCAAATGAGAGAAAAAAGACAAACCGAGATAAAAAGGATGAGTCTCAGGTGGCGAAGGCACCTTTGAACAATGAAAAAGTAAAGAAAGGATGCATCGAGGTGAAAAGGCCTCCTCCTAAGGCACCTATAGGATGGAAGTTTGAACATTTTCTATTAATATGGGGAAAGAATCACCCCATGCTGCGTGGAAGGAAAATCGGTAAAAGTCTTATAGGTACTAAAGAGAATCCTCGACTGGTTCATTTTGTGGCATCATTGACAACACAAGAACAACCAGAGTTCCATAACTTCTTTGCACAGAGACAGATAAATTTTGCTTGGTCATATGTGGATATGCCAGGGTTGGATCCTGACCTTGTTCTACATCATTTACCCTTACAACCAGGTGCTAAACCAGTGAAACAAAAGTTGAGAAAAATGCACCCACAGATTGCTTTATTAGTCAAGGCAGAACTCAAGAAGCTCTTAGATGTTGGTTTCATCAGATCTATCAACTATGCCGATTGGATCTCCAATCTTGTACCAATTACTAAACTAGCTGGGGGCATCCGCATCTGCACTGACTTTAGAGACATCAATAAAGCCTGTCCTAAGGATGACTTTCCTTTGCCTAACATAGACATGATAGTTGACATGACAGCAGGATATGAGATGTTGTCCCTTATGGATGGATTCTCAGCATATAACTAGATCAGAATTGCAACTGAAGACCAACCTAAGACGACTTTTACCTATCCTTGGGGAACTTATTGCTGGAATGTTATGCCCTTTGGACTCAAAAATGCTGGAGCAACCTATCAATGTGCCATGACTACTATCTTTCATGATCTAGTACACACTCTTATGGAGGATTATGTCGATGAACTTATTGCAAAATCTAAGACAAGGGCAAAACATTTGCAAGTTTTAGACAAGATATTTCAGAAACTAGAGAAGTATAAAGTGAGACTTAATCCAAAGATGTGTGTTTGGAGTCAAGTCAGGAAAGCTGTTAGGTTATATTATTTCTAGACGAGGCATTGAAGTGGATCCTGCTAAGGTGAAAGCAATCATGGAAATGCCTCCACTTACTAATCTCAGTCAACTAAGGACATTACAGGGAAGGTTACAATCTATCAGAAGATTTATAGTGCAACTAGCAGATAAGACACACCCTTTTCAACATCTACGTAAGAAAGGGGTACCCTTTGGATGGACAACTAAATGTGAAGAAGCTTTTCAACTAATTAAAGAATATTTACTTACACCACCTGTTGAAGGAAGACCATTGATTCTTTATATTACATCAACCCATTCATCACTCGGAGCATTGCTTGCACAAAATGACAATGAAGGTCATGAAAGGGCAGTCTATTATATCAGTCAGACTTTGGTAGGTTATGAGCTCAACTATAGTACCATTGAACATGCATGTCTTGCAGTAGTATTTGCTACTCAGAAATTGAGGCACTATATGCTAAACCATCAAACAATGTTGATTGCTAAAATAGACCCTCTGAAATATCTCCTTAGCAAGGCAACATTAACAGGACGATTGGCTAAATGGGTTATGATTCTTAGTGAGTATGATATCCGGTATGTAGAAAGAAAGGCTATTAAAAGATAGGTTATTCCTGATCAGTTAGCTAACACACCCACATAGGCAGATCACCTGTTAGTTGTAGACTTTCCTGATGATTTCATATTCACAATTGACACAAATATAACATGGAAATTGTGCCTTTGATGAAGCTCACATCTACGAATCATGGTTTTGCGGTTTGGATACTATTTATCACGCACCATAGGGTGGTCCATCCCACTAAGTCGACCAGGGATTACATTCCCAGCACACTAATAACACTTGGCAGTATGAAGCTCTAATGGTAGCGGAGTTCGCATATGAGTCAGAGTGGAGAAATTAAGATTTTACAAATTACACCTTATGGATTCTCAATAGTAAACAAGTAAATGATGATTATGAGACTAAGGATGAGAAACTTTATACATACAAAGTATGGCTAATAACTAAAGTACTTTGACAAGTTGAATTTCGCCGGATACCTCCTTCTTCATGAGCGATTAGTAGCTATGGCTACGAATTACATCACTCCTCTTGACATTTCTAACAAGTGCCCTAAGTTTGAGTTCTTGGTAGAACGGCTTTTTAGTCCTGACCTATGATCCCGATTCGAATGGTGTGTGACATTGTTGGTCCTGATTCCCCATGGTACAAAGAAATCTATGATTACCTTCATGCCGAAGTCATACCCACTGGCCTATCAAATAACCAAAGTAGGACATTCCTCCGCAAGTTAGCCAAATACACCATCGTCGGAGACACCCTATATCGACGCGCCTTAGATAATACCTTACTGAGATGTCTTGATTCTACTGAAGCACAAGCAACCTTGCGGGGGGTCCATGAGGGTATATGTGGTTCCCATTCTAGCGGTCCTACCTTAGCCAAAAATATTATGAGACTAGGTTATTACTAGCCTACTATGGAAAAAGACTCATATCTTTTTGTAATGAAATGCCGCCAATGTCAAATTCATGGAGACTTGATACATGCGCCAGCACAGGAGCTCCGTCCTATAACATCACCATGGCCCTTTGCCCAATGGGGACTCGACCTCATAGGTAAGATCCACCCCACGTCATCTAATGGACACAAATTCATTATCACTGCCATTGAGTATTTTACGAAGTGGATTGAAGCTATTCCTATGACATACATTACTAGCACACAAATTTCTAGATTTATCCTGAATTATATCATCTGTCGGTATGGTGTCCATCAGTCCATAATCACTAATAATGGCCGCCCATTTAAGAACCAAGAAGTCCACCATCTGTGTGATGAATTTCATATCCAACATCACTTTTCCACTCCATACTACCCCGAAGGTAACGGCTAAGAGGAGGCATCTAACAAGACTATCATAAGAATCCTCAAGAAAACTGTCAATGATGCTGGTCGTGATTAGCATTTACAGCTTAACCCTGCCTTATGGGCTTACCACACTAGTGTCCGTACTCCCACTGGTGCTACTCCATATTCACTTGTATTTGGTTCTAAAGCTATTTTGCCTATTGAGGTCGAGATTCCTTCCCTAAGGGTATCCCTAAAAGGCCACATTGATAATGAAGAGTATCGAATATCAAAACTCCATGAGCTAGAATTCCTGGATGAGCATAGACAGAAGGCACTTGACCATCTTCAAGCATATCAAAATCGCCTTTGTCATAGCTATAACATGAAGGTCTTGAACATAAACTTTGACATTGGTGACCTAGTTTTAATGGAGAACCCAAAGAATCAAGCAGAAGAAAAACCGGAAAGGATTTGAACCATTAGTTTAGGACCTTATGTTGTTACAAAAGCTTTTGGATTAGGAAAGTACCAACTCTCTACTCCTGAAGGGGAACCATTGTCCTCACCAATCAATAGTTTGCATCTAAAGAAGTTCTATGCATAGCTTTTGTGAGCTTTTGTCTTAATTAGCAAAAAATACAAAAAAAATAGAAAATCATAAAAAATCGTTATCAAGGTGAAAACCTGGAAAACAGGCATCTTGGTAACACCAAAAACATTAGATAATCTAGAAAATAGTAAAGACAAATTATTCGTCCAATAGTGAAAACCACTTCGGTGGTGCTTTGGATAAGTACCATAGTGAAAACCTGGCAAACAGGTGCCATGTGTAGTTAACTCTGCTCCTTTGTCTACTATTATTCTGTACATAGTTTGTATCATTGTATATAATCCATAACCCTGTACATAGTCCTTATCCTTGTACATACTACTTATTCTTGTACATAGTCTACTTCCCTGTATATATCCCTTATCCTTGTACGTACTACCTATCCCTATACATATCCTTTATCTTTCATATCCATCATTTGTATATACCATCCGAAATAAGTGGTAGTCTTTCCCATAGCTTGGAACGATTGGCATCGGGTGCATTCCATATCCCCCATTTTACCTTATTCATAGTCAATTGGTCTTATACTCGACTGGGGGCAAATACTTGCCATGTGTCATATTGGTTCTTACATTGGTTGTGTTGAAGACATAAAACCATGAAAAAATCCATGAACATCGCAAAATGACCTGAGAAAACACAAAAACATCAAAAAACTTCAAAAAGACAAAAAAATCAAAACATTTTGAAAATCCAAAAATAGAGTCAAAGTCAGCCACACTTGTTAGTCTTTGTCGTTTGTCGAACTACGTTGCCTCTGCGACTGGACGTAGGCAAGGCCATCTGCCGATGTGCCCCTCGGCGGGCATTAGGTCGGGTCATGATTTTTGTATAAACTCATGCTTTTAATATATGCCTGCATATGACAAGGTCATTGGTCGTGGTCGAATCCACGAGGTCTCGTGGTGTATAACGTAGGGCAAGGGCCATCATCAATCGAAGGAGCCCTCGAAAATCGCGACTAGGTTGGGGTCCACTGTGGTTCGTCACTTCACTCTCTGGCCACACACGCCTTCTATTTGTAGTCGGCCTTGTCGTCACAAGTCAAATCCATGTCTCTACGTGTACAATGTAGGCAAGGCCATCAATCAATGAGCCCCTGAAGCCGCACTAGGTCAGTCCTTTAGGGTTTTGACATCACATGCAGTTAATTGTCCATGCATCATCTCAAGTCATGCATTAATCTGGTGAACAAGTCAGCACTATCTCTATGTCAAATCAAACAACTTTCCAAATGAAACAATCAAAATAGATCAACAAATGTCTGCTACAGGATGTGTCCTTCCTGGAAATAGACATCATTATAGCAATCAACCTATATCTTATTCAGGATGGGTACTTCCTGAATAATCGAGCATCAAGAAAAACAATCTATGTCTTATATAGGATGAGTCCTTCCTGCATAATCGACAAGATCACACAATCAAACATAGCCTTGCATGGGTTATCACATCAATGACATCTAACTCAACGTCTTATACGATACATGTCTTTCTGAAACCAGGCTTTGTCATACCTTATACAGATAGTAATAGCATCGAAATCAGACTCACAGTCTTATCCTGGTGATGTATTCCCCCGGATATCAGGCTCTATCAAATCAATCCTTTTATCAATCAAAACAAATCAAACAAACAGATCAAGTTTTGGAAAATATTTTATTGGCTTCCTGACTTTATGGCTTATTTATGTTATCATTTATCTTGAACGATGACTGGATTCATGTTACTAGCTTTCTCAAGGATGTCCCATGAAGGATTTAGAGAAGCAACGATGTATCGTAATTCTATTTTCTTTGACTGCTGTCTGTCGACTGTCTTTTAATTTTGATTTTGAGTCATGTTACTAGTTTCCTCAAGGATGTCCCATGAAGGATTTAGAGGAGCAATGACATCTCATGACCTGTCTTTTACTTTGTTTGCTGTCTGTGGTTTGTCTTGACAAAAAGACTGGGGCAACTTCTGCCCTTAGTATGAGTTGATGACAATCCTTGTCTGTGACTGTTTGTTATTGGAAAATGGATGACCTTGCACACCTTGATTTATGTCATATCATGGTGTTTATCACCATTTGTATTAGTCCTGCCCAATGATGATAAAGTGCAATACCTTTTGTGATACAACAAAATATCAAAGATTGCTAATACTAACATCTATCTCATGTTTGTCATTCTTTCTCGATCTTTCTTCCCGCACTAATAGTTTTTCTTTCTTACATTATGACAGAGTCCTGTGACACAAAACATTATGTATCATCTTGCATCAACATACATATTAGAAACATACATACATATAGGCATATTTCATATTTAGATCATCATGGCATACTAAATAATCATCATCAAACAATACATATCATAAGCATTCCATGTACAAAGCAAGTGTAAATACATGCATCACATTACATTTGTATAGCATCACATGTCGTATGCATCATACATATAACATCATATTGCATCTCATAATTATAAATTGCATACATCATATAGAATCATACATCACATGGAATCACCATTATATCATTAACTGCATAAACATCATAAAATAGATAGACCATCATCCATCACATAGACATATCATATAAACATCACATGTATAAATAAAGACTACATAATCAATACATAAACATCCATATCATGAGAATCACCACCAAAATCATATATATATATCGCTCAACTGTGTCACATCACAATGTCATAATGTATCAATAATACATGGAAGCCCACAGGCTATAAGATCAAAATACAATGTCTCAAATGAATCTCAAGCAGTATCTCTATCCTGAACTGCCACTACCATCATGTCGAGAATGTGTAGGGGAATGATGATGGGAACCTAATGACCTCTGCACTGAGGGAGGCCTGTCATATGGATCTGCTCTATGTGGCTGCTCCACCCCCTCTGTGCTAACTCTCCTACTATGTGTCCTGGTCTAGGACCTGCTACTGTGAGCTGCTGAGAAATTGGGAGCCCATCTTTCTGGTGGAATATCTGCCTCATATAGATCCTGATAATATCTCTCCCTCTCCCTAGCTCTGACTAGCTCTCTGGTGAACACAGCTGATGGTCCTGTACATAATGCCCTGAGCTCTGTAAATCTCTGCTTAGTCTCCTGTCTCCAAGCTATGGCCTGATCCCTATCCGTCACTGCTCTGTCTCTCTCTATCCGATATGCATCCCTCTCGGCCATGAGAACTCTCACCTGCTCCTCCAAGGACGCAACCTGAGCAAGCAATGTATCTCTGTCTGGATCCTCTGCCTCTCTATCATCCTGTCTATCCCTCTCTCCCATCCTCCTCATCCAGCTCCTCTAGGATCTGATCCTCCGAATCTCTCTCTTGTGATCATCATCCTCATCATCATCCTCGGTAAGCACCCTAATAAACCAGTCAATCTCACGCCTCCTCGGCTTTGCCTCCTCTACACCCCTCATCCTCTGTGGGATGTCTGGTATAGCTGCACTCACCGTGCCTCCTCTCCACCTCAAGAAATATCCTCCTCTCCTCCTCTCCCAACATCTGGCATGGCTACATCCTCCTCTCCTCGTCCCTCCTCCTGGATCGGTGATAGTGGTGGTCCTCGTCCCCTCCGACCATGTCTCCCTCTCCTGCCTCCATGCCATCCACCTCGGCCATCATCTCCCCAGCCTCTCCCTCAGCCTCGCCTACCTCATGGCCCTGTCCCTCACCGCTCTACCGGCGCTGGCTACTTTGGATCTGTCAAAGGGATCGGCCTATGTGCTACCCACCACTGATCATACTCTGCTGTGGTCCCTGGGTCTGCTGGTCCGTCTCTCCATCACCATGGAAGTGCCTGCAATGCATCAATATCTGCCTCTGCTATGGCCATTGGAATCTCTGGCCCCCATAGTGGGACCTCTCGCGAGGATCTCACAAACTCTGCTTGCCCTCGAGGCACATCTTGCACCTCCCCAAACTGCTGCAGGACACGGTCTGGCAACTACCGCTCTATAATATGAACATGGGATACTGTCCGTCCAACCAAATACTGTGCCTGTCTGCAAAATGGCAAGTGCTCATCCTCATCTGACCACTCCTCACACCCCAGGTATGGCCTCCATGTAAGCTGCTGCATCGTGTCTATGGCATGTCGGAAGTAGCCTGTATCTCCAATGTGATGCTGTGTGGTCGCCCCCGCATAACGGAAGGCGTATGGAGCTCCATGTGGGAGGTCAACTGTCACAAGTGGCCAAAAAATGGCAATATGCTCCCACACCTATACCATCAGGAGCGTGGTACTGCAGCTCATTGACTGTGCCTCTCGGTAGGCAATATCAAGCAAATGGAAGTATAACATCCCGAGCACACATGAACCCCAAGCATATACAACTCGATGCTCGAGCATGCCCACAAGCATCTCTCCCCATCCCACAGGAAAACCATGACCTTGACAGTCAGGAAGTACTATACCGCCTATCAATGTAGCCAATAGACAGTCCAACTGTCTATACCTCTGGGCCAACACCTGCCATCTAATCTCATAATCATCGAACCCTAACTGTCTAATATCAGCATGGGGGTAGTACCTACACATCTTGGTGGCTCCCCTCTGAGTATCATAAGTCACTTGTGTCCCTCTAATGGGAAGTCTAAGGATCCTATATACATCCTCTAGAGTAACTGTGGCCTCTCCAGTCTGTAGGTGGAAGGATGATGTCTCCGAGTGCCACCGCTCACACAAAGCTGTCAGTAGTCCCCGATTCACCCGAATCTGGGGCATGTCTGTCACATGCAATAGACCAAGGTGCCATAGAACCCGTCACTCTGCCGGCCGCAAGCTGTCTCTGAATCGAAACGTCGTAGGTCTCGACTCCTGTGTATAAATCGTGTCTAATACAACCTACAATGGCATCATACATGCCTCATGTTAGCATCAATCATCTATTCTAGTGCAAACTGACTCTACTACATAAAATTCAAATGCGTCGTTCTTTTGCATATGTGTCATTATATTTCACATGCGTCATTTTTTAACATATGCGGTTCACAAACTTCACATGCGTCATTATTAAACAAATGCGGCTAATAATGTCAAATGCGTTACACTACAGTCATATGCGTTGCAAAATAACACTTGCGGTGCATAACATTTAAATGCGTTTCTAAATATACATATGCAGCTTATATAAATGCAAATGTGTTTCACAAATTCACATGCGTTTCAAAAATAAACAAATGTGTTGAACCGCTAAAGACTATTCAAACTGGCCGACGTAAAAATACATATGCGGTTTTCCGCATACACATGCGTTGTTCGCGCACACATATGCAGTCAATTACTAAAACGACGCATAATTCAAAATTTAATTAAATGCCTTAAAATGCGTGCAAATCAAAAATTTCAAAAGACAAGTTCTAGGTACATACCAGGGGGTCCGCGCGGGCTGGTCTCTGGAATGTCCGGATCCTGTATGCGCGATGATGAGTGGCTAGAACTGGAGACATTGTCGCTAGGAATGCAGAGCACAATCTCAAATCTCTAAGCTAGGTGGGTGCAAATGAATAGGTTTTTCACCCCTATTCCTATATATACCTAGGGATTAGGTGGCCTTTCGATCCTACTAGCCATGTTAACTTCCATTTTCCATCAACTCGTACCTATCCATCACATTTCCAAACCCAATTCCGCAAACTCCACTGCATTTCTGCCTATCCTATGGACTAATCGGGAGCATTTCCAAAATTTTCCTGAACTTTTCAAAAATTTGTCAATTTTCCCGAGGGGGCATACCTTCACCTATTCTAATCTGGAGTATTACTGGGGCATATTTCTTATCGATTTTATTTGACACAATGCCGAAATGACATTGTATCAAAGAGGGGCAAATGTAGACACCAAAATATGGTTTTAAGCCTACGACTTCCATATTCTTCGTAATTTGTATTCTCCATGGTCATGATTAAATAATGTTAATTATTTAATTATTCACTTTAATTTTAATTCTTCTATTAATTAAATAATCTTAATTATTTAATTAATTCATACTTTTCTTTATTCTATCTGATTAATTAAATAAACGCTTTTTATTTAATTATGTTACTAATTAACCTTATTCTTCTTGTTAAATTAAATAAATCATTATTTAATTTACTCTTTATCATATTTTAACTATAATTAAATAAATTCTTTATTTAATTATTCATTTAAATTCCTTCATCATTTAATTAAATGGAAATCTTATTTATTTAATTATTCTTCGAATATTGAGTCTTGAATTAAATGAATTATTTTAATTCATTAATTCTATTTTAGCATTCCTCTATATTTTAGATAATTATGTGAGTTATCTAAGTATTCACTTTTACTCGACTCAGCATCTATTTTAATGCGCTCAATTAACTCTTCATTTGATGTAGGTGATTTGTCTCGATAATCTCTCTTCATCGGATCATTCAATCGTCGAGTTCTGCTTATTTGCGTAGCGCATGCGGATTAATTAAATATTCTTATTTAATTAATTAAACCTTAATTCATGCGATTGAGCAGTCGTTATCAATCAATCTTCATCTTTGTCATGCAAAGATGCTGCTACTTGTTTTAATTGGCAAATTAAATCATTTATTTAATCTTTAATCCTATTTCTGGTTTATCACTCATGTCACTACTAGCAGGTTATCGGAATGCATGTCTAATCATGCGATCTCAACCGTCAGATTTGATCTTTGATCTTAAACATCATTGAATAATCAATTTTCTA
>VDFB02125876.1:0-15707 GCA_007258455.2 Sequoia sempervirens
TTAAATTCGGTATTTGAATTTCTAATTACCTATTTTGTAATTTCAACTGTTAAAAGGCATAATCGCGCAATTTCGTATTAGATCGGGAAATTATTGTAATTAGATTTAATTTACAAGTTAATTTGTAAACTCTAATTACGGATCATTGTTGGACTTCAATTGATAGAAATTGTCCAAGAGAATTGATGAAAAAGGGATTCTCAATAACCCTCTTTTCCAAAAACAAACACTTTAACAACCTCATAATGCATTCAAATCTGTAGCATAGTCTCATGAAATTATTTTAAAGTTGGCAACAAAAGGTATTCGCATTCTATAATTCTGATTACATATTCATTTTCAGTCATCAAATGACTAATGGGAAGAAATATATGCCCCATACATAATCTAAAAATAAACACAAAACAAACTACAATGAAAAAATAACAACTATGTGCTTCACAAGCACCTCCAAATCTGCGCCTTTCTCCTACAATCAATCACCCAGAACCTTCAATCTTCAACCATGGAGCCTTCAATATTTTATGGCTGCCTTAATCCTCTCAACCTGCAACAAAAATTACTCAAATACCTCTTTGAGAATATGAAACCAATCTCTCTCCTTTCCCCCAAACCTGCAGTCCCAAATGAATGCCAAAAAAACAAAAATATGAATTTTTCCCTCCAATTGGAAAATTCACGACCACATCGATGGAAAGAGTAGTTTCCAAGATCTAGAAAAATAAATAAATGATTTTTTAATGCCATTTAGTAACTCCCACAAACCCAATGCACAAGTTTTCTTTTTTAGATTTTTCAAAAAAGTGCAACTACACCTCCACTACCCCACTTGCCAACTTGCATAACAAAGGTGACATTTACTTTATTAAATTAAATTATACCAAATTTATTCAAATTTACCCAACAACATGGAATAAAAATGCAAATTCCAAAATTTGGATTTTTTTTATGCAAGATTGTTGGCAACCATGGAAGCTCTAGCATCAGACACCCATGGTAGAAAGTTTGTGAGCATAGGCTCACAAAATGGAGTTGAGTAGTAGAACTACTCTTTCAAGTTGCAAGAAACTTGCAACATAATCCATTGCTAGAATTGGTATCTCTGATAATTTCTTCTTTCTCCTCTTCCAACACTTAGCTAGAACAAGTAACCTCCTCCTCTAACAACTCTACTCTTTACTCCTCTTCCTCAAAGTGGAATCAGCTCCACCATAACATGACCACCTCCTCCAAGTGTATCTCACATTCTCCTCCAATATTGTGGGATTCAACCCACCAAATTCTAACCACCTCCACCAAAATGCACTTGCACTAAACTTTGCAACACCAAACAAATCTTTTGCATTCCAAACACCACTAGCAAACTCTATTTGAACCAACTTATCCAAAATATATGCTAATCATCATTTTCCTCAAATTTAATAAAATATGAATCAATCTTATCCTCTACTGCAAATATTTCATCTACACAAAACAAACTCTCATCTTCATCATAAAAATGAAAAATATTTTGTATTACATCTTTCTCTACAACCTTTTTCTCACCATTGTTGGCTGCCATATCTTGTTCACCTTCACTCTCAACTGCACCTTCATTTTCTAATACTTTCAAGTCCTACAAACGACACTCATCCACTACTACATAATTTTCCTCTTAGATAGTTGCACTTTCTTTTTGCTTCTCATCCTTTGCTACAATCTCACCATCTTCTTTCACGCTATCCTCAAAGCATACTTCTGCAATATTTTCTCCATCTTGTTCACCTACATACATAACTATGGTGAACTTTTTTCCTTTATTCTTCATAATTTCATTAATCACTTTCTACACACTCTCAATATGCAACCTCTTAGGTATAGACTGCCTCACATTCGACGATTAGTCTACACACTAGACACACTCCACCCCCAAGTCCTAGTGCAAACTACCTCCAATCAGTGCTTCTGCTTACACGCTCACGAACAATGGATTTGATACCATTGATGAAAGAGAAATTCTAAATAGCCCTCATTTCCAAAAATAAACATTCAAAAAACCTGCAGTGCATTCAAATTTGTACATAGTCTCATGAAATTACTTTAAAGTTGGCAACAAGAGGCATTCTCATTCTATAAATATAATTACATATTGATTTTTCAGTCATCAAATGACTAGAGGGAAAAAAAAATATTCCCCATACATAATCTAAAAATAAATACAAAAAAAACTACAACAAAAAAATAACTACTATGTGCTTCACAAGCAATTCCAAATCTGCACCTTTCTCCTACAATCAATCACCTAGAACCTTCAATCTTCAACCATGGAGCCTTCAATCTTTTAAGGACTCCTTAATCCTCTCAACATACAACAAAAATTACTCAAATACACCTTTGATAATACCACACCAAGCTCTCTCTTTTCCCCCAAACCTACAGCCCCAAATGAATGCCAAAAAATACAATAACCACCCCCCTCCCCAAAAAAAAAAAATCAAAAATCTATTTTTCTCCCTCCAATTGGAAAAGTCACGACCACATCCATGGAATGAGTGGTTTCCAAGATGGAAATATCAATAAATGATTTTTTAATGCCATTTAGTAACTCCCACAAACCTAATGCCCAAGTTTTCTTTTTCATATTTTTCAAAAAAGTGCAACTACACCTCCACTACCCCACTTGCCAACTTGCATAACAAAGGTGGCATTTACTTTATTAAATTAAATTATGCCAAATTTATTCAAATTAACCCAACAACATGAAATGAAAATGCAAATTCCAAAATTTGGATTTTTTTGTTGATGCAAGATTACTAGCAATCATGGATGCTCCTGCATCAAAAATTAACAATACTTCAAAAGAACTCTTAATCCCAATATTCCAAAGGAAGGACTAGGAGCCTAACATAAATGAATATCCTATTAAAACATTCCCTGGAAGCATTGAATATAGTAGACCATTTTTTAAAAATACCAAGGAACTAGGGACCTCCTAGAGGGATCCTAGTACTATCCTCAAGGGTTTAAAAGGAGAATGAGAAAAAACCATTGATCATGACAACCACTCAAATAGTTGCACACCATTTTTTTTAATCCAACATCAAACAACATTGATGTTTGTATGAAATCTAAAGAATCTCCTGATCAGGGCATTCCTCATACAAGTAGTAGATCTATCTTTAGCTACATTGGGTGCCATCATAATAGTGCATGATCTATCCAAGGAAAAATAATCTTCTCATAGACTTAGAATAGAATGATGGAAGGTTAAAATATATGGATAATCTCCCACCAATGGACTTTTTGAAGAAACCCCAATCTGCATAGCATCAACAAGCCCATAAACCTACAAAGTTGGAATCAAAAGAGAACCTACAATCCTAAGCTTGCAACTAATAAGACAAGGAGGTGTCATCAATAAGGAAACATCAGATCCACCTAGATGCTTCCTTGAGATCGGTAGAAGGAAAATATCCTTCCCAACCATGACCCCAATAGGGCTTCCTAACATGCCATGAATCCTAACTACAAATTCTCATCCCCAACAACTATAACATGGGTATTTTCTCTCCTTGAAGGACCCAAAGGACTAGTAACTCCATTTCTTTCATGCCCCAAAATTAACGCAACCAAAAAATTACTCATCAACAAGGATCTACCAAGAAAAGATCTTACCAAAAGATTGTTTTCCATCATGTGGAAGTCTTTCCTCCTCAAGCCCTTTTCTTCCAATCTTCCCAAGAGCTCTCCTCCAAAATGAAAAGCCACCAAGAGACAAGAGCAAAGCAAAAGGAGAGAAGTCAAGACAAAAAGAGAGAAGCCCCTTCTCCTCACAAGGAGTTCAGGCATATATAGAAGGAAAAAGACAACCAACTCCCCATAACTTCCCAACCACCCAACCAACTCCAATTTTCGCCACTTTTCATAAGTGGGTAATTAGAGTGGGTTTTAGACTTTATTTAAGGGGTTTTACAGAACAAAAATACCCCTAATCCATAGACCTACCACATAGAAATGTTTTTATACAATTAAAACCACATAAGGACTTCATAAAACATACAATAAGCAATCACATTTAAAAAGGCGACTCAAGGGTCTAATAAAACAGCCTCACACATGCACAACCTTTACAAGACAAGGTTAAAACGCATATCCTTAACATTACTAAAGATTGACAAGAATAACATAAAGGAAGTAGCTATGTGACCCCTTGATCAACATTGGCCAATTTTAACCTTGTTTACTCAACCAAAAAAAGGTGTCAGTATTTCTCATGATTAATAATAATTGAAACAAATAGCATATATGAAGAATATCATTCTAATAATAGTCGACTAGCGAATTAAATCTACATAAGTAACACTCCTACTTACATAATACCTTTTAGAGTCAAGCAATAATTGATCATACCATTCATCATCAAAATATCACTACTTATGACAATAATACTACTATAAATAAACATTAAATATCAACCATCATCTTACTATAACACTTACTCATGCACCAATAGTATATAATCACCTAACATCATATAATTCACAGAATATACAAGTAATATTACCATTAACTGAACATCTCAAATAGTGTGTACTTACATAGACAAAGAAGATAAATCATCTAACTATCACGTGAAATCACAACAACCATTAGTTAGATGAGATTAATTAGTTAATGATTGGAATATGAGCATCTTTGATGTATAGCAACAATCATCACTAATGTGTATTATCCAACATAAAAGAAAATATTGAACATGAACCATCAACAACTGACAAAATCAACAAAGCCACAAGGGATGGGGTCTTACAATTGCTAAAAAGAGGAGTTGCCATCGCAGCCTCTATAAGACTTTCAAATGCATAAACCTCAACTATGACCAAAAGAATCTCCTTATAGAGTTTAACCAAAGCAAACCCAAAATGGATACAGTTCACAAAAGAAGGGCTATCTATAGGGGGGAGAAGGAAGTCCCTATGTAGCACCTAGATGGGACTGCTATTTGACTCTCAAACAAAATCCTCCACAAAAATATTTTGATCGATAATAATAGTGGCAGGCCATGCAACCTTTAGACGAGCTTTGAGCAACAGATCTTATAGCAACTCATCTTCCTCATACAATTCGCCCTCCCCATTGTCCTAATAGCCAGCCCAATCATCTTTGTCTTCATCCTCAATCTCGTCTCCATCAAAACTGCTCCACCTCCCACTCCTCGTGTTCCCACTCCTCATCTAGTCCACTATATCTAGCAGCATACATTCTTATTTGTTAAAATTTGAAACTCATTAATTAATTATTGAAAGTTTTATTGAGAACCTAGGTGTTGAGGTCTTCCCAATTCCAAAACTAATGAATAAATAATTCTTAAAGTAATGATGAAGCAGCAATCATTGTCTTGACAATTCACCAAGACTGACATGCGAGTAAAACCCATCCCATCTTCATTTCAACTTCTAACTACTACTGGGAAGTTTTCAGCTTTTTCCTTTGCCCATAAGACAAGCACTGGCCAAAGTAGGATAAATTTTTAACATAAGATAGCAGAAAAGTTAATTTTCTGTCACCTGTAACACCAGAATACTTCCAGCATGGATCTTGTGAAATGCTATCAGAAATACTACATTTACTATATCCATGAAAGACAGCCTGCAACTTTTTCTATGGACTGTATTCAGCAGGCTTAAAGCAGACCAAGATAAAATTCCATTGCTGCAGACTGCATCCTGTGAGATTTTCTTCCATATACCTATTAAGGGTAGTTATTTCTTGTTATACTGACATTGTGGCATGAAATAGACAGTGAGCAGTGTAGCAGAGGAGTAAATGCATATCTTTTCTGTTGTCATGGTCACCGCCATTTATTCCTTATTATAAATATGTACTACTGTTGCATTTGTCAATAAATGATGCAATCTATATATTAATTTGGTTTCGAAAGCATTCATTCTAAATGCTTAATTAAGGATTTTGTCTGTGAGATACCCTTTCCCGTATTTCTTTATCAGTATGATGAGAAATTTGTAGTTTATAAGTCATTACCTACATCCAGAACTCTAGTCAACCAAGAAAAAGGTTTATGGCTCAAGACAAAATTCTAACGGAATTAATATCTTTCAATCTTTAATTTTTATGATATTGCTATCACGTCAGAATCTTAATCAATCAAGAAATAGGCTTTAATGCTCAAGACAATATTCCAACAGAATGAATATCTTTCAATCTTTAGTTTTTATGATTTTGTTATCATGATTCAATCATGTAGTTTTTCGAGTCAAACTCATTGACCCATATGTCATGAGTGTTAAGTGAACAATTCATTATTATGAGAGATGGGTTCTTGTGAATCACAATTCATCGAACATGGCCCAATGAGCGAACCATTCATTATTATGAGAGATGGGTTCTTGCGAGCCACTATCAAACATGGGTCAATGAATTTGATTTGAAAAACTACACTGTTGAATTCTGATAGCAATATTATGATTTGAAACACTGCGAAAAATACCTCTTACTTTAACTTTTAGTCGAAGAAATATCAATTTAAACTTGTACTTAAACTCATAGATGATATAAAATCTTCCCTTACGAAAAATAGGTCATAAGAATGAAAGTTTAAGAAGTGTTTAGAAACTTATGGATGGAAAATTAGTCTAAATTGAATAAAGAAAATGATAGCCGAATACTGATAGATGCACTGAAATGTGCAGGAAAGAAGTTTTGTCCCTTAAGCAGCCTTAACATGAATAATAGTAAGTAGTCAGAAGATGACCTGTCAATCACAAAGCCATGAAAATTCATGAACATCTGCACAAACAAAGCTGTCCATCAGAAACAATGAACCCGTACATTTTGTTGTATGTGGAATGCTGTGTAAGACCCCATTAACTTTTGCCGATTTCTTGTCTATTGTATTGTTTTTAGTTTTAAGGAAATCAGAACTGCAAAAACTTCTCCCTCACAAAGGACCCAGATTTGACATCACTGAAACTTTCAAATTTGTCGTCTCGTTGCATCATTAGGATAAATAATGTTGTCATCTTGATTGCAACAGTGCCTATTCTTTACTGTACTTTATTTTTGGGGGGAACTAATATCGAGTATTATAAGATATTGATGTCCACCAAGCCCTTCATTAATTTTGATATTCAATATTATTACTGCTATAATTCCACACTTGCCTTTCTCAACAATTCACTTCCCTTTCCCATTGGAACTAGCCTTTTTCCTACATGCTATAATGTTATTGACATGTGATTATTGATTGAATAATAATGAGGGAATATTTAAATAATTGTAAAGGAACATTTCTTTTAATGTCTAGTTATATAAATTTTTAAAAGGTATAATTTAATTTAAATGATAAATGTGTAGTAAATGAATATTTTAAACATTAAATGAGGAGGATTAGACATTTAATTTATTTGAATTATAATGAAGAATTGAATGTTAGTTTTAGATAGTTTTTAATAGTTTCAATGTAGAAAGTAATTTCTCTTCATTTGTACATTACTTATGTTGAACACCTGGAATACTGGGTGTGGGGGGGAGGAGGGAATAGGAGGTAAGGATGAATCAATATTCACTGAAATTCATTACCTTCAATAACTCAAACATGCATTCAAAGCATCTCATCAAAATTGTTGAAATGGAAAGAAACAATTAAAGCATGCATCACATCAATAAACACAAGAACACTAGATTTACTTGGAAAACCCTTGAAAGGGAAAAACCACAGTGAGGATTAGCTCACAATATATTATAATCAGTAAAAATGGGTTTTACAAAATGGTGAACTCACTGTCTAGAAAGAATGGTTCACTACCCAAAATAGAAAGAGATAGAAGAAATTGTGGCTCATTGCCAAGGATGAACTGCTAACAATGCATATGCAACATGTTGAAGGCACAATTCCAATTAAGCTCAGAAATTTGACTTTCCACACTTCATACTTCACGACTATTACCTTTCCCACTTCACACTACATCATATCTCACACACACCCTTGATTACATCCAATAGACTTCATCACACAATGAATCAACCTTATATATATATACCAAAACCAACCAAAGCATCAATTAGGTAGGCCTAATTAGATAAAATGTGCAACACAATAACCTGTCGACACAAAACTCCAACACACATGATTTGTGGAGGGAACAAAAACATGTACCACACTAAAATAGGTCAGAATTATCTATAATCACTCCCATGATTCCGCTCTATACACAATTCAAATCCATGCGATCCCAAAACCTTTAGGTCAAGACTGCTGGTGAAGCAACAATTGAATGAACCAACTATTCATTCACAACTCGATACGTGGACCACCAAATCACTTTCCACTTGGAGTACACACACATCTGACACCTTCTAACACTTCCTCAAAACTGTACAACATAATATTCATCTGCGGTGGAATGCAAAGCATTCCAACATGCACTCTGCACCTATGAAACTACCATTACTAAGCCCAATATACTATCAAAAATATCTTCAACTATGAAATACATGAAGCCCAAAACCTTTGGATTTAGCCATGTTCAACACATACCATGAACACCTCAAAACAGCATGACAAGATTCTATATAGAGGAGCAATACGGACCATAAACTTGTTCCTCTAATCATCGAATATGCACACTGGGACAGTCAATTCTCCAAATCACTTGGTCTTCTCCGGACCAATACTTCTATATTTTGTAATGGGTTGACATCAATGACAACACCATACACCATCCATACACTATCATGCTCATATTTCCAACAATCTCCCCCTTTGTCATTGATGGCAACACACTCTTCCAAAACTACTCCCCTTTTAACATCAAGGGAAAAGGGTACCAAAAAGATATTTCTCTTCTATAATCAACACACTTCTCCAACAATCTCCCCCTTAGTGAAATATTTGCATCAAAGTGGCTCCCCCTAACAATGTCATCCATCAAAAAAATGACAAAAATTGTATCGCAACACCATCAACTACTTTCGCATAAGACACAAAAAATTGCATATACAAAACAAAAATGTACAACTTAACTAGCAAAGGGTAAAATACCCTGATAAGACACATTCAGTTTAGCAAGGTGTGCCTCCCAATCCTTCTTAGCAAAGGAAAGCATATGGCACTGATTTTCAAACTAAATATGGAGGTCTTCTCCTTCTTCTAGAGAACTAGGCATTGGATTATTCTACACCACAGGTCTTCTCAGCATTAGCTAAAACTTCAGTTAAAGGGGTACACCTTACACTTACCATATCTTTGAGTTGACCATACTACATTATTATTTTCTCCTTTTGTTCTTGCTGAAGATAGAATTGACCATGTAGATTCTCAATGATAGCCTTCGTAGCTCCATTTGCATCATTTACAAATCATATGCACCTAAGGCCTGAGCAATTTGAGACTCAATTTAATCCATCTAATCTTTAATGCTCCTTCTAGAAATGGACCACTTTAAACATAAATGAAATAATTGCTTAGATTCATCCAAACACTTCTTGACATCCTCTAAGTTGCCTTACAACTTACCATGTGCAGAACCACATTTAATAGAAACTTCTACTATCCTCTTACCATTGACCTTCTTTTCCATTTCCTTCACAATCTTTTCTTCCAAATCAACAAAATAATCCTTAAAAGAATCAAGAAATAATTTCATTTTTTTCACATCAAATAAGGAATTATTAATAGCTATTTTGTGAATACCTTCCTGCAACACCTTCACTACTTCATCTACCAACTTTGCACTCTTTTGGTGAGTTTGTAGATTTTCCTTCCTAGCAGAGGTATATATCACCAAGCTACAGTTTATGCAAAGGGGAAATCTTATCCAGGTCCACTTGACCTTGTTGCATGAGAATATGCAAGAGTTATGCAAACACCACTAGTTCAAACTGTATCTGCATGTCTAGTAGATCTTTCAATGAATCTCCAAAGGCTCTAGAGGACTCACCACTAGTTTTTTCACTTTCTTCTTCCTTTTTCTCACTCTTCTCTTTTTCTCCACTACTAGAACATTCTTCAGTATTCTTCTCTACTTCTGGAGGAGATGGAGTTTCTTCCTTTTGTGCCTCAATCTTCTCCAAGAAACCTTGCATTTCTTCTTTATTCTACTCAACATCTGTCTCCTTCTCTGGAGGGGGAAAATTCTATTCATTTTGAGCTTCATTCTTCTCTAGGGCATCCTACTTATCTTCTTCCTTCTCTTCATCAACAATATTCTCCACAACTAGAGGGGTGTTATTAGTTAGCATGCCTTCCTATACATGTTCATTCTCACATTATTCTGTAGCAGGCTCATTACTTTTTGAAAGGGGATTGTCATCCTACATTTGATCTTCATTTTTCAAAGAGGCTCCTAACTCTTTACTAAGCTCTTCAAACTTTTTCAGTGTCTCATTCCTCAACCTATCAATGTCTTCCTTATCCCTACTCATAAAAATACTAACTCTTTGTTTTGTCCTAAATTTCTTGCTATACAACTTAGAAAACTTTATTTTATCCTCATGAGACAGTGAGGATCCAATCTTCTCCATGGAAAAATTCTTCATATTTTCATCCTCTACAATAGCCTCTTGTCTTCTTATAGTCAACACACCTTTCAAATCATTTGGAAATTGATCTTCTATCTCACTTAAGCCAATATTGAATGTCACCATGTATTTCACTACAACCTCTTCAATGGTAGCCTTGTCATCATCATTTGCATCCAAAAACATTTCCTCAATTTCCTTTAGCATACCAAACTCTGCAATACCACTAAACAAAGCATCTAACTTCATAGGACTATTCTTTTGCACTGGATGGGTCTTCTTAAATTTCTTATTATTTTCTCTTCTTTGAAAGACAAAAGATTTATTTTCCTTTTCTACTTCCTCTTCGCTTTTTGTATCCACTCTATTAAATTTCTTTCTCTTTGTATTGGTCTCTTCCTAAGAGACTTGAGACAAGTTTCCCTTTCCATACCAACTAAGTTCCTTCTTCTTCTTCTTCTTCATAATTGATACTCTTTTCTCTAATTTATTTTTATTTCCTTCTCCTCTTGGGAGACTTATGTTTCATAGAGGTACTAGATGTACCTTTTTTTTCGAATCACTAGTTGGCTTTGTTCTAGAGGGAGGAGTTTCAGAAGGCTTTGTAATAGTAGGTGGTGAGAGAAATAAGGTCCTACCTAACCTTCTTGACTTTTGTGGAGTGGTCTGCGGAGGAGTAGATATACCATTGGATTCCTCCATAGGACCCTTAGGGTCACCAAACTCTCTCTCTAAATCAGCCTTCATCTTCTCAACATTCTCCTCAATATTCTTCTTCTTATTTTCTAGGTTTAGTTGGTTGAATTTCTCTGCATATGTTCCAAACCTATCCATAGTTGGATCTCTAGGCTTACTTAACACAATATTTTCAACTCCGATGCATACAGACTCATCTACCTCATAGGTTAGCTCTAGAACCCAAATAGTTATGGGTTCAACTACTTCTATATAGTAGTGGTCTCTACTCACCATGAAAGTTATTCCATTCTTATATTTCTCAACAACACTTGTCAAAATCCTATACCTCTCTTGCATCTTGTCTTTAAAATTTTTGAAGAATCCCCACAAGGCTAACTTCTAGGACTCAAAATCTAGAAACCTTCTTAGGTGATCTCTTATTGGTACAACAACATGAATGCTATTATCCTATATAGCATTTTTTGTTCTAGGGAAACTCTCTAAGAAAGTAAAATAATAAGAAGATAATTAGGGTACCATACTAGATAGGTTACCTTGATTCTTTTGTCTTCTACAATTTTTCCATGAATTGTAGCCTCAAGCGCTCACACAAATCTATGTCTTCACCTTACTTCACTATTTGGTGAGTTATGTGAATTACTGTGGTAAAAATAAAGTTCTCTCTATTTGCATAGAAGATCTTATAACCTATCACCATTGAAGCATACTTTATTTCCAGATCATCAATGTCATTTACTATTAGGGCATGTTTGTAAAACTTTACTTCGGTGAGCTTCATCACCACATCATTCTTCACGACCTTTAATGTTGAAACTGGTCCATTAGAGCACAAACTAGTTAGAACCCTAATTTCCTCTTTGTTAATCATGTGCAACATGTCCAACCACATGAATTTGTCATTAATTATGCTAATAACATACTTAACTCACTCATTGTCTTAACATAAATTGGGGAAACTATTCCATACATCTAATTTATTCTCCGTTAGACTCTTATAATCTAGTTTTAGCTCAGATTCATCTCCAGTTAACACCTTCTCCCAATATTCCACCATTTTCAAATGATCATACTCTTCCATATTCATATGAATGAAGATTTGCACATCCTCTATGTGCATTACACCACTCAAAACCCTAGAGAACATACCTTTAGGGCCAATTTCCATAGATTTATACAGGTGATTCTTGAATTTAGTTCTTGATCACTCAAGCACATCAATCACATGAGGGGTAAATATTTTGAATCTTCACAGAACTAGGGTTTGTAAGAAACTGATAAATACCTTTACAATTCATCGGTAGGGTTTCAAATAACACTTCATAATTGCTTCAACACTTGTTTTCTCTGCTCTCCACTTCAAAATGCTCAATCACAAATGACTTTAGCAAACTCAAAAATTAAATGTAAACCCTTTTTTAATGACCTAATATGCATTAATTGTAGCAATGAAAAGTTAGGTTGAAAATATGGAAAACCCTTACTGTGTTTTCACAGACACATTAAATCACTCCACAATTTTTTGCAACAAGGTGTTTCACATGCCGAAGATACCACCAATAGATCTGGCACAACAACTGACCAGTATGATGAAGATATTGAAGCATCACTTCCTTGGTAGGGGATTTCAAAGTTTTTTGTTTAAAAATCCCCCTAAGCCAAAGCTCTCTATCTAGTTTCCAAAGGAAACATCTACAAAAATAGTTGGCATAGACTCATTCTTCACCTTATTCTCTTCCTTTTTCTTCTAGATCTTGTTCACTTCCTTCTTCATCTCCATCAGATCAATCTTCTTCACTAGATTAGCCTTCTTCTATGAAACAGAGGGTTTCACATTCCTACTTCTATAAAACTTAGCTATGTGTCCTCACTTATTGCATTTTTGACCTTTTTGCGAAGAAACTTACTTCTCACCATTTTAGATTTTCATTCAAAATCCTTATGCCCAAATCCATTGCATGTATAACAGTAACCATTGAATGATTGTAACATCATATCATTATTGTTACCATTCATCATCTCACTTTTGCATTCACTAGACTTATGACCAAATCTATTGCATGTATAGCACTAACTGGAAAATGATTGAACATTTTGATTCATTCTACTTCTACACTCTACTACTCTATGTCCAAATTTATTATAAGAATAACAATAACCATTAAAATATGAATACC
This sequence comes from Sequoia sempervirens, assembly GCA_007258455.2. Lineage (NCBI taxonomy): Eukaryota > Viridiplantae > Streptophyta > Pinopsida > Cupressales > Cupressaceae > Sequoia > Sequoia sempervirens. The sequence continues at coordinate 13,392 of VDFB02125876.1, forward strand.
TTTGTGCAGTTGGTTATCTAATAGGAAGATTTTTGAAATCTTTCTTCTAGTTCCAAACTTCCCTAATATTGCTCTTCTTATCTCCAATCTTCCTTTGTTCATCATTATTCTTTTCAACATTGTTTGAAGTCTAATTTTCCTTTGAACTTTCTCCTCTTTCAAATCATAAATCTTCTTTTTCCTTAGAAGCCTTCTAACTATCAATCATTTCATCAAGCAAGGTGGAGCTCTTCTTGAATTTTTCTTCTTGAATCTTTTCTTTCTCTAGATATGTCCTCAAATTCACAATCTCTTGTTCAAGCTTTGAACATTCTGGAGACTTATCTTTCAATTTGGCATTCAAGCAGCCTTCAACTCTTTTTCCTTCTTCAACTTGCACTTTCAAATTAGTGATTTTCTCATTTGATTGTTTGATCTACTCATTTGTTTCCTTGAGTCTTTATTTAACTTTCTTGAGTGGCTCCCTCAACATCTTGATACACTCATCTACATCCTTAAGATTTTATTTTAGGTCTCTATTCCCACATTCTACTTTATCCATATCATCAAGGGTTGATTTGAGTTCTCCTTCCATATCAACTTCATAGTCTTCTTCAGTAAACCCTTCAAGGATGATCTCTTATGGAGGGATAGGATAACTCCTAGTTTCCATGTGTTCAACCTCCAAGATCTACCTCAATGATTAAGCCAATTGAACAAACCAGGCTCTAATACTAATCATTGAACACCCTGAATACTAAGAGGGGGGTGAATTGGTATTCTCTAAAATTCATTAACTTCGTCAACTTGAAAATGCATTCAAAGCATCTCATCAAACTTGTTGAAATGGAAAGGAACAATTAAAGCATGCATCACATAAATAAAAACAAGAACACCATATTTACATGGAAAACCCTTGAAAGGGAAAAAACATGGTGAGGATTAGCTCACAATATATTATAACCGATTACAATGGATTTATATAATGGTGAACTCACTGTCCAAGAACTCACTATCCAGAAAGAATGGCCCATTGCTAGAGGTTCACTACCAAGGGCTCACTACCCAAAATAGAAAGAGATAGAAGAAAGGGTGGCTCACTACCAAGGATGAATTGCTAACAATGCATCTACAACATGTTGAAGGCACGGTTCCAATTAATCTCATAAATTGATTACACACTCCATACTTCACCACTATCACCTTTCACACTTCACACTACATTATATCTTCCATACACCCTTAATTACATCTAATACACTTCATCACACGATTAACTAACCTTGTATATATATTGCAACCAACCAAAACATCAATTAGATCAACCTAATTAAATAAAATGTGCAACACAATAACCTATCAACATAAAACTCCAACACACATAATTTGCAAAGGGAACAAAATGTGTACCACACCAAAATAGGTTAGCATGACCTATAATCACTCCCATGATTCCACTCTATACACAATTCAACTTTGCATGACCCTAAAACCTTTAGGTCAACACTGATAGTGAAGTAACAACTAAATGAACTAACTTTTCATTCACAAATCAATACGTGAACCACCAAATCACTTTCCACTTGGAGTGCACACACATATGACACCTTCCAACACTTCCTCAAAACCACACATCATAATATTCATCCATGGTGGAATGCGAAGCATTCCAACATGCACTCTACACCTGTAATGCTACCATTACTAAGCCTGATACAGTGTCAACAATATCTTCAATTGTGGAAGAAATCAAGACTTGAAAATTTTCATTTAGACACATCCAACACATACCATGAATACCTCAATCTGGATGATAATATTCTACATAGTGGAGCAATGCAAACAACAAAATTGTTCCTTTGATCATTTAATATGCATACGAGGATAATCAATTCTCCAAAACACTTGGTCTTCTCTAGACCAATACTTTGCATTTCTGAAATGGGTTGTAATCATGAAAACACCTTACACCATCTATACACCATCACATGCTCATGTTGCCAACAACTTAAGAATTGTAATAATCACAAAATTTTGTGTAGGTTAGATTGATATCATGCACAATCAATCCTAAATTCAATAAAAATTCCTTGATGCATGAAACTAATATATAACACATGATTGATCTTAGAGATTATGTAGACATACAACCTAATTCATCCATGCATCTAATGTTTATTGATGTTTAGGACTAGTATTAAGCAATACTTAAGGGAGATCATTAGATCACAAGAGTTGTGTTCTCCTAGGTTTCCCTACTTGATTATATTTCCTTTATGGTCATGGATTAATATCAATATCCAAGAAAAAACTCACACTTGTATATGTCCTAGATCA
>VDFB02125878.1:0-34644 GCA_007258455.2 Sequoia sempervirens
TCAACTCCTACTTATATTGTCAACCTTGAAACCATTTCTAAGGGCAATAATGCACCTCAAATGTGAAAATTTGAATTAGTTCGGCACCAAAACACTTCTTTGGTTGATAGAAGTGAATGTGAACCACAAAAAAACTTAATTTCTAGGACCCAAATCAACACCACCACTTAACCACACACTACCACAATCAATATTTATCCTTCGCATGTAGTGTAAACACCAAGTCATCCAATACCCATGTAAACACCATTAATCATAAGTACACACTTCCTTAAACCCAAAAATGACTTGTAAACCACACACCATGCTTGAACATGATCTAGAATATTCCTCAAACATCTTGAAATCCAACAAACTCCTTTGCAACAACTTCCACCTAAAGAATGTACAAACCTAGTACACTCAAACAACTTTGTCATACAATGTTACTTGAAAACTATCTCCCAAAGCACCAAACCTCAAATTTGCTTGAGTGAGGTGAATTGATAGCACCATCAACAAACCTTCAAAATTGCAAGACCTGTAGCACAACAATAGATAATTTAGAGAAAAAATATTTCTCCCAGACACCTCTGCAATGCATAGTCACACACTAGTGAACATAACTTCTATTGTACAATGATCCAACATACCATCTCTTGAATATAACATCTTTTAATACCTCTCACCAACATATCTAAATCACATAGGTAGATCTTCAACCTAGAAGAAATGTGGAGTAAATATAGAACATCACTCTGTAACTTAGAACAACACTGCAACACTTTGTTTCCTCTTTTTTATTCAAATTTTCTCAAAAACACTTGGAAACCAAGCACCAGAGGCACATCCTTATGATCTTCATCACTACTACATCCATAGATAGAAGCTTATCAAAGTAGAAATAAAGGTTAACATCAATAGCTTAATAGATCCCGACATAATGCAACAAATCAAAAGCATAGACAACACCAATCTCCTTCAACACATTCAGTTGACATCAATGAAAACACCAATCTACTCATACTTGGAACAATTTTTAGACTAAGTTTACCCTTGTAGAAACACACATTTTTTATTAAAATTTGTGTCTTGATGAAAGGCCCCATCCATCCCCAACAAATTGTGCAAAATAACTTGTGAACACTAGGGGGAGGGGAGTTAGGTGAAGAAGGTTGAGGAGAGAGAGGGTAACCAAGGAGGCCTTGAGCCCCCTAGTCATCAAAAGGAGTAGATTGTTCTAGTAGGAATTCCCTCAAAAAAATGACTAATCTACTATAATATTTTCTTTTTTCCACGAGGAGGATTTGATTTTTATTATTTGATACCATCCTCCTTTATTGGAAATGAGGTTTACTACCATTGGGAAAAAATTAGGGTTTTTTAGTAAAGCCCAAACTATAAGGAGGGGTTTACCATTTATTGCCTCAAGATCAATCTTCAAATAATCTCCAAAATGAGAAAAAAATATTTTTAGAGAAGAAATGTCAATATATTCTATTGGGAGGCACAACATGGACATGCAAATAGGAAAATAGGAAGAGGGGACATTTGTAAATCCTCCATTAATATATTAGCCTTCTAGTCAATTGCCCTAAGGAAGGTTTTCCAATGCTAGAAGGGGCATTTCCTAATTACTTTACCCTTTATATTAAAGATTAAATTGAAGTGAATAAAAAAGGTAGAAGCAAAGATCAAAATAAGATCAAAGCATGTGTACCAATTCACCTTCACCCAAGTTTCTATTTCAAACAAGGACCTATCCTTGTTGGAAAATGTTGTCATTGATGTCAAAAGTGTTAAAAGAGAAAATTCCATTGATGTTTTTGAGGCTAGTGTTCAAGTGTTGAGGATATTGTAGCATTGAGAAGCTTACTTTCCATCCTGTGGATGATAGAACAAGGTGCTTGTAGTATAGAGACCTACTCGCCAACCCACTGAATCTAAGGTGTTTGAGGTATTGTGGTGAACATCGCCATCCCGCAACTATCCACCAACCCACAACAAGTTGATCATGTGACTTGTGATACTATAGTGTGAATTATCTTAATTTGCATCCCCATGACACATAATTGAAGGGGTTTATGGTACATCGGTTGTGTGTGGTACTATGAAAACCAACACAACATCTCAATGATGAATACATTAGAGAGACAATGTCTCTTCAACATGACGATGAAAACCAATCAATAGTGGAGATCAAATGAAGGGAAATCCAATTACTATTGGTAAGGTCCTTTGCATCGCATAAAGTTAGTTGAAGCCAGTCCATAATTCAGTGGTGTGCAATTAATCATGTTGAATGGTCATGATCAAATAGGCTTTGATCAGACCGTGCACATTGATGGCGGAAAGAGCCTTGGTGGGTCCAATGACATGTGGCATCATATTGCCCTATCACTTCACATCATTGTTATGAAGTGAAGTGTTTGTATATTTGAGCAATGGACAATGTTATTGGAAAGTGACGTCAACAAGAACAAGTGTCAGAATGTTATTACATCATTCTTATGCACCCTTGAGACACGAAGTTTTTAGTGATGAGCAATGAATGTTGACTATTGGTGGAAAATGATGTCAAAGGTGGACAATCAACATAAGCTTACCAACCTACAAATATTTTGTGGGCCTGTTGTCAGTTCTATCAGGATAGTGGGGGATAGTGTTGATTGAATGATAATTGATCCAACAATGATCACTATATCTCGATACATCACGAAAATGAATGATGATGCTCAAAACAAATCAATGATACATGATGTCTTTGGTTCATGAGGGAAAGAAATATACGGTGCAAGATTGAAAGGTGTGCCGATGAATGAAGGATGCAAGATCATGGCACAAATTCTATTGATCGATGACTCATATTTAAACATTAAGCTCACAAATAGCCAACTCTATGTAAACAAAGCTTCGCCTATATACCAACATGGAGGTGAAAATTAAATTTTCTACCTACATCAATGACATATGTAATGAGACCTAGTGCACAAAGTGGCAACATTGGTGTCTACCAAGACTAGGATAGAGATCAAATCGAATGATCAGAAGGATGTATTAAATGCATATTAAATTCTAGGGTTGACAGAGAGGGAATAGAGGAAAATTCTCTACACCAAAATTAATGTTGTGCGGCTCGATATAGGTGCATGATAGTGTAGAGGATAGCTTGAATCCTAACATAAGATCTAGAGGTGGTGGAGAATCCTAAGGCAATCATCATTAGTCGACAACTACACAAAAAATATGATAAGTGTGTGTGAAGAGGGTATACAAAGAATAGAAGAGTGTGCACAATGCAAAAGTAATTTTTTTTAGCTCCAGAGGTAGACAAAGAATACACTAAATAGAAAAGAGAGAGTTGTAGAAGGGGTATGAGAGTGCATTGAGGCAGACTGAGAATGCACCAAATAAGAAGGAGAAAAATAGAGTTGAACTAGTAGGCGTGCAGAGCAGAGAAGTGAGTTGTTAAGGCAATAACATATAGTTGAGTAGTTACAAAATAAGTTGTAACATAGAATTGTGTTCTTAATGAATAGGGTATGTGCAGGATCATGATGGGCCAAAAAGTGGTGATATGATGGGTATGTGTAGGGAATGTGGTTGACAACCTTTTTAACCCAAAATTGATGAAACAAAAAGGGTTTTTAAAGGAGATTCTCATCTTTCCACCAATATAAATTATGATTTACTTTGAATAATAATGTCATGTCTCTCTTTAATTATGACTAAAGTCCTAATTGATAGGGTGATTGAAAAACATCTCTGACTTTCAAACAATATCACATTTTTATTTTTGAAACATACGTCACATTCTATGCTTCCATACTATAGGATTAAAAAGAAAATTTGAATTTCATGAATTTTCGACCAAGTTAAGGTGGTCAGACATATGAGTTTTTTATATTTTTTAAAAGTTGTAATAAAAAATTCATAATTAATTATTACTTGGAAAAAATTACAAAAAATGCATCACATCAAGACATGATTCCTCTACTTATATCTAAAATTTTATAAAATTATTATCATTTATTGTGGTTAGGGTGGTTGGAACACCTACTTCTTCTTTTCCCTAAAATTTAAGTACTACATTGAAAAATTTTCACCAAATAGATTTTTTTTCAAATAAACCTAGTAGTTTAGAAACTACATTCAATTTGCTACAAATTCTATTCTTACATATTTTGATATAATATAGATAACTTATTCAAATTTTTATTTCAAGTTTCCTAACTCTGATTTTTTCTAAATTTTTTGCCACTTAAGGGCCCTTTTTTTCCATGATGATCCCGCACATATCCAACAAACTATAATAATCAATTGAGTTGTAAATATGATAGGTTAGTGGCATCAGATAACTGAATTGGTGCTTAGTTCATGGGATTGGTGTCTCCTTAGGGTTGGTGCCCTTAAAATTTGTAATAGAAGGTTTCATTGTGAGGCTAGATTAGGATAGTAGCTCCTAGCAAGATTTTATTAGGTGCCATGGTTTTTCCCATCTTGGTTTTCTCATGTATATATTGAAATGTCATAATATTTTATGTTGCTTGTCATATCTTTTCATGTTTTAATCTGCACATCTAGACTTAAGAGTTGTGTCTGAACTTAGAATAAGAAGGATAAAAATTTTGTATCTATTGATTCACCCCCCCTCTCAGTAGATTGTTGTGTTCCAAAAATTGGTATTAGAGCCCTAGGTTCCCTAGGGGAATCTTAATCAACTCAGATAGGTCCTAGGATTTGTGAACACAATTGGCCATTCAAGAAGGTTCTTCAACAAACAAGCCGCCTCTGTTCGATGAAATCAATTATGCCTATTAGAGCTCATTGATGAAAGGATATTTTGGATCCTTAGGTTTTGATGTATGTATGTCAGTTGTGACTAGAAACTCACCATCGGCCACACCTCCTAGTGATTTTTCAGCTAAAAAGGATTTAGAGAACAATGAAAAGGCATGGTTTGCTATTATGAATAGTTTGTCTAGATATGTGCATAGCAAAGTTATGTATTGTAAGAATGCAGAAGATGTTTGGGATACATTGAAAAAAATCTATGAAGGAAATGACAAGGTAAAATTATCAAAGCTTCAAATAATGAAAGCTAGATTTGAAGTTCTAAGGATGGCAGAGAAGAGAATATTGCAAACTATCTTCTAAGAGTTAATAAAATAGTGAACTCTATCAAAGGATATGGAGAAGAGTTCAAAGAAGATGTTATTGTATTGAAAGTTTTATATCAATGACATACAAGTATGATTCTAATATCTTAGCTATTGAGGAAGGAAGAGAAATAGAAAAACTTAATCTCAATGAGATACATGGTATATTCACAACATATGAGATGAGGATGAGAGATGAAGAACCATCTAGGAAAGAAGCTACTTTCAAGATTGTTAACAAGGAGAAGGATGTACCTCCTAAGAAAGATAAGGTAGAAATGATCCCATCCGAGAATGATGAGACTGATGAAGAGGAGGAAAACTTCATTAGGAGACTAAGAAGATGATCCAAAAAATAAAAAGGTAAGTTTTTGCTTAAATTCTTTGAATGTGGAAAGGTAGGTCATTTCATTGCTAAATATATCCCTACAATAAGAAAGGAAACTCTGAACAAGAGGTAGATGATAAAATGAAGAAACCCTACGACCCAAAGAGAAGGGATTTTTAGAAGAAAAAGAAAATCCTATACATCCAAGAAGATAGTGATGTATCAAAAGACTGCAATAGCTCAAACGATGAACAAAGTTGTGCTTTTGTTGTGAGAGAAAATGAGTTTCTCTTCATGGGAAAAGAATCTAAGGAATAGAAAAAGGAAAAGGACCTTCATGAAGAAGGTGAGGAAGGAGTGGTTGAACTAGAAGGATAACTCATCTATGCTCTAGATGAGATTGAGAGGCTAAAAATGGAGAACAAGCAATAGAAGAAGCTTGCACAAAAGGAATCTGATAAACTAAGGAACTAGAAGAATATACCTAGAATGTGGTAGACTTGAAGTTGCAACTAGAGGAAGCCAAGAGAGTAGAAGATGTAATTCAATCCAAGAAGCAATCTGAAGTTGACCAATGTATGAAGCTTGAGGGAGAGATTGTTGCTCTAAGAAGAGATTTGGAAAAGGAAAAAGTACAAATAGAGAAAGAACTCAAGCTGAAGAATGGCTCAAATAATTTGGATGAGTTATTGAGCACCCAGAATCCCATGAACAAATAAAATTAGGTTTAGGTTTGGAGAAAGGGAAAATATCCTTTGTTGATGCTTCTACAAAATTATATGAAAGATTTAGGGCAGAACAAAATTCTAAATCTATCAAGGAAAGTGACTGCAAAGGAAGTGATTTTTGAAGTGATCAACCCAAGATCTTCAATCTACAAAAACAAATAACCTCCAGAAGAGATAGAGAGAAGCAACAATGGAAGATGTTATTCTACCAAACAAGGATTGCAATATGATACAATATGATCTATGCAATACAATACAATGCAATACAAAATATAGTAGAGATGCCTTGTTTATAAAGGAAAGGATGAGAGATAAGATAAGACAAGATCATGAAAAGTGTCTTAATCCTATCACATGAGACAACTAACTCATAACTACCTAGGAAAGTGTAAAGGCTAGATAAGACAACTAATATTTATCTAGATAAAACCACTAATATCCTAAGTAAATTTAACATGTGAATTAAGTCCCCTATGTCCTTAGTGAAGGAATAAACTAGGTAAAAGACTTATTCACACCAACACCCCCCCTTAAGTGCAACTTAGGGAGTAAAAAACCAATGCAAATGATGCAAAAGATGGGTCTTGACAACAAGGCCTAATGAGGTACCCATGTACAAACAAAAAACCTCTCACAAAAAAGAGAAAAGGAGAAAACCCAATGGGAGAAAACTCCTCTCCAAAAGAGAGAAATGCAAGAACATGAAGAACAATGTCCCAAGAATAGGAACATGAAGAACATCACCAAAGCTGGAAGAGCTGCAAACAACTGTCAAAACATGACTGCTATAGTGTTTTAACTGAAGAACCTCCTCTGAAAAAATAGGATGATCAGGATCAAGAAGACAACAATCTACATGAGTGCACCCAACGATAGTACTTGAATAATGATTAGATGGAAAACAAAGAAAAAACATATATCAATCAAAAATACAAATGGCACGTGAATTTATATGAGTGACCCCATCAACACTACTCAAACAATGTAAGTTGAAAATACAGGTGCCAATAGTTTGAAGAAGACTGATCAATTGAGGATGAAAGGTTTCCTCCACAAAATAGGAATGCAAGAATGTCTATATGGTAAATGCTCCATCTCACTGAAATTCATGGGTAACCAACTATTGCATTCGCCTAGTATGTAGGAACAAATACTAGATACATAGTTCACTCCAAAGTGAAACCAAGGAAGCATTAGCACATAAAGTATACTACCCCCCCATAATGTTGACTTGGGAGAGGCATGACAGATCCATTGAAAATCTGTGTTTCACCATGTAGTGCATGAAGGAGAAGAAACAACATCTGAAAGTGCACAATAAAGTACCTACAACTAAAAAAGGTTGTGCAAAAACAAGGCACACATGCATGAGGCTAGAATTACATGGATTCTCTATTGTCTTGGAGGGAATCTCACTTGACATAGGTGTGATGGAAACTAACAAATCCACTACACAACCACCCCATGGCACTTTATAATACAATGCAAGTGAAAAATATGGCACAACCTTATGTGCAAAATCCCCAAAATACATGTACAATAGTGTAGCACTTTATCTCAATGCATTTACATATAATAAATTTCTTACAAATGATGTTAAAAATGCCCGCAAAGGAAAAAAATTAGGAAATACATATGAAGTAGCCCAAATGAAGCCATCCCATGTGAACAAAAGCTTCCAAGTGCCAAAGTATCTGAGTAATTAACTAGAGTGTTAAAACACAATAATCTGAATTAATTATGCTTGGGGCTAAATCTAGAAAAAGTGCATGAGTAACTCTAAAGAGCTCAGAGAGACCTTTCCAACACCATAAGAATCATGAAAAATGGAGGAATGATGCAAAAGTTGTGAGCTTGGGAGTGAAAACAACATATTTGATTTTAATAGGCAATAAATGCACCCAAATAGAAAAATTTATGAAAAACACTTGTACCACTAAATAGTTGAGCTCAATAGCTTTCCGATGATATATCATTTCAAAAAAATTTCCACCTAGAGAAAAAGTTATGCAAAAACGAAAACAAGCCCCAGAAAATGTACTTTAATACACTATCTAGGGTCAAAAAATTAGGCCCCTTGGGGTTAAGCCCTTAGGAACCCATATGACCACCGACTATATAAAAATTTTAAAAAATATTTAGACACCACCACCAGGGGTAGTGGCGCCACCCTGGTGGTGGTGGTGGGCTTAGCACCACCCGCTAAGGGGTGACTGTAGCTCAAACCAATAAACCGTTGGCCAAATAAAACAAAAAAAAAGGGGTTGGCTTATTTAACACAAAAAAGTTGTAAATAAAAAGTGTCGATATAAACCACTTTACCAGCCAAAAAACCAATAGCTATGTGATGGGTATGACAGATATCTGACAAGGCCATAGAGAAAAGACAGGTGTCGAAAACCAAAGCACATGAAACTTTGACCAACGAGCAACTTTTTGGGGTCAATGAAAATCACAAAGAATGTGGAAATGAAGTACACAAGCCAAGAGTAAATGTAGCAGTGGTGAGAGGTAAGAACACGAGCCTACAAAAAGAAAAGCTTGAACCAATCAAGTGAACCTGTAGACAAGACCTGGGACCTATGATGGCATTAACTACTTGGCTGACGTGAATTCTTCAATAGCTGGCAAAAGAAACTTCAAGGCATCAGATGGAGTCATAGGTGGGAAAATGTAAAGGATGACGATTAGTAGAAAATGCATAGGCGACTACTAAGATATTTGAAAATTCCAGTAGTGAAGGTGCCAATAAACATTTTATCACCAATAAAAAAATGTAGATACAAAACTTCAAATATCTAAGATTTACAAGTCAAAACAAAAGCCCGACTGTCAATGATCAATACTTGTAGATCAAATATGCAATTTAAAGAAGCTGACATACCATATGCAGATAGTGTATGTTGATCAAAATACAGATGAGGACACCCAATGTAAAATCTCAATCCATACCATCCAGGAATTGATCATTTGAATGATAGTGACCGGGTCTGATGAAATAATGGGCATGGCTAGTGATGGGAGGTCAAGTGTTGATGTCGACCAATCAATGAAAATGTTGATGGGTTGCAAAGGATGGATTAAATTTAGACGACCAAGGGTACTCAAGGCAAAGAAGCACACTTGGGGGAATTGGAGCCAATGACAATGATAAATTCCATACAAACAAAGTCTACAAATAAAATAAATCCCAATAATGCCTAAAAATAAATTATGCCCCAAAATTTATGATATAGTTATAGAAGATATTTTCCGAAATAATTTTTTGCAAAGATTAAAAAACAATTGTACCATTCAAGAGGTTGTACAGTTTGTTGGGAAATTTTTTTTTTCCTCAAAAACAATTTTATCAAAAATGGACAAATTTATAGTCAAAATTCATCTATACAGCCTCCTGAACGCGATGGCAAGGTCTGATTTGATTGAAAATACACCATAATATCATCTACCTCCCAAATCTAAGCTTCAAACTCAAATCAAAATAAATCTTGATGGTGGAAACTCTCTAATGAAAAAGGAAGGGGCTTTCCAGATTCAAGGCTCTGATACCATGTTGAAGTGGTAAACCCAATATCTTCAATCTGCAACACCAAATAATCTCCACAAAAGATAGAGAGAAGCAACAATTGAAGATGTTATTCCACCAAATAAGGATTGCAATATGATACAATATGATCTATGCAATGCAATATGATCTATGCAATACAATACAATGCAATGCAAAATATGCTAGAGATTCCTTGCTTATAAAGGAAAGGATGAGAGATAGGATAAGACAAGATCATGAAAAGTGTCTTAATCCTATCACATGAGACAACTAACTCATAACTACCTAGGAAAGTGTAATGTCTAGATAAGACAACTAATACTTATCTAGATAAAACCACTAATATCCTAAGTAAACTTAACATGTGAATTAAGTCCCCTAAGTCCCTAGTAAAGGAATAAACTAGGTACAAGACTTATTCACACCAACAGTGATTGTAATGAGAAATCTGCAAAGTCAGAGAAAACTAAAGAAGAAAAGAAGCATGTTGAAGACAAGAAGGATAGACACTAGAAGGTAGATGCATAAGAGACCCCCTCATCCAACACAAAATGCTATGACCATGTATTCTTTACATTTTTATGGATATTGATATATATGTAATTAGTTTGGTCATAGGGCTAGAGAATGTAGATTCATTCCTAAAAGGAGTGAAAACTTTGAAAGCAAAAATTTGTTTTCTCCTTTACTTGATATGAATTTATTTTGTTATAACTATAATAAATTTGGTATATAGCTAAAAATTGTAGAATTTTTTTTACAAGACCAAATGTTTTTTATTAGATAAGTAGGGAAGGTCCATGATCCCATAGTTACAGATACAAACCAAAAAAGAGCAAAGAGAGGTGGGAAACAACACCACCTTTAAACCAAAAAACAACATTAGTTTTAGCATGTAGGCCCAAATTTAACAGAATAACCAAAGTCTAGCCATTATCAATCAAAAGCATAAAGTTTTTACCAACATTCTTTAATCTATGGAGACCATTAATAAGATTGATAGTATTCTAGGTGGTATTCCACTATAACCTAGAAAGTAGATAACAGAACAGTCCCAAATATGATTAAAGGGTATGTGCAGGATCATGATGGGCCAAAAAGTGGCAATATGATGGGTATGTGTAGGGTATGTGGCTGACGACTTTTTTTTTACCCAAAATTGATGAAACAAAAAGGGTTTTTAAAGGATATTCTCAGCTTTCCACCAATATAAATTATGCTTTACTTTGAATTTAATAAATAATTATTATTCATTTTCTATTTGAATTACAACTAAAGTTATAATTGATAGGTTGATTGAAAAACATCTATAGCTTTCAAATGGTATCACAATTTTTGAGTCCAAAACATGCGTCATATTCTATGCTTCACGTACTATAGGATTAAAAAAAGAAAAATTGAATTTCATGAAGTTTTGACCAAGTTAAGGTGGTTAGGAATACGAGTTTTTATATTTTTTAAAAGTTGTAATAAAAAAATCATAATTAATTATTTACTTGGAAAAAAAAAAATATGTATCACATCAGGACATGAGTCCTCTACTTATATCTAAAATCTTATAAAAAAATATTATCATTTTATTGTGGTTAGGGTGGTCAGACAAACACCTACTTCTTATGTTTTCCCTAACATTTAAGTACTACTACATTGAAATTTCAAATTTTCACCAAATAGATTTAAAAAAAAAAAAAAAAACCTAGTAGTTTAGAAACTACATTCAATTTTCTATAGATTCTATTCTTACCAATTTTTATAAATAATGTAGATAACTTATTCAAATTTTTACGTCAAGTTACCTAACTTTGATTTTTCTAAATTTTTTTCCAGTTAAGGGCCTATTTTTTCAATGATAATCCTGCACATAGCCTAAAAGCCAAAAAACTCATCAAAAAACAATATAGCAACAACACAAGCCATTAACTAGCTTTCTTTAGTAGGTTCCCATACTCTCCCATGAGAGCAATGTATTCACACTAGTTAGGGTCCTTTGTTTCATCCAGTAGCTTCAGGGTATCTATTTTCCCCTATTTCTTCAGTTTCCTTGTCAACTTGGTTTCACCAAAAGTTGCACCAAGCATTGCTCTTCTTATCAACCTGTTAGTTACTCTCATGAGAGTAACTAATGCCTTCTCCATATCTTCAAACTGTACTTGCAAGAAAGTTAGTTTTCTTTCAACTCATTACTTATATCCTTGGCTTTATTCTCCATTCTGGAGAGCCCAACATCCTACTCATTCCCAACCTAAAAATTTTCCTCAAAATGCTCCACTTGCTCCTCCTCTTCCTCCTCTTTTTCCTCCTCCAAACCATCCTCCCCCATCTCGTAGGTAGTTTCCTCAAATTCCAAGTCTTTAGACTCTTCCTCTTCCCATGCTTCAAAATCTTCATACCCCAAGTCCTCCTCATTCACTCACACTTTCTATTTTCCTTTTTTCTCTTTTGAGGCCACCTTCGCCAAATGATTCGACCTTCTTCCTCCACTACCACCACTCCCTTTCCCTTGTAAAATTTCTTTATCCTCCTCCATTTAGTTCCCTTCCTCAAAGATATGAACTACATCTCTAGGATTAATGTCATGTCTAGGTTTCTTTGCTTTCAGGGGCTCCAACAACAGAGGAGAATGTTTCCTCTTTTTAGGCATTGTTTTAATGAGTTGTAATTCAAAACTTTTTAGATCCTCACTCTTCTGTGATAGATGGGTAGAAGGATTAGACACATTAGCCACAGGGGAGTTGCTTTTAGCAGGGATTATCACACGCCTAGCAGTAGAAGTAGGAGGGTGGCGAGGAATTTGTTCTTCAACCGGGAGTTCATCAACTATGGGGTTTTCCTCCTCCAACTATTGCACATTTTCCTCATCAGCCCGATCAACATTCTCATTCCTAGCATTTAAGGTATTTCCATGAGGATTTTGGGCCAGGGCATATTTATACAAGGTGAGCATAAAAGCCTGGTGGAGGGGAGGGCTAGCTCCTTTTTCAATGTTAAGTTGCAGGGATGGCAATATGTAAAATGAAAGATTGATATGCTCCCCATGCCTAATATGGTTTAATAGAGGGAAGTGATATGCATGAACCGACATGTACCTACCCTCAAGAGTAAAATAACGCATAACAAATAGACTCACAAGAGAAAAAGGAGGAGGGAGTTTGAGTCTGGCATACCCATTCTAGAAGCACTTGAGATTTTCACCTTCATGAAGGAAATTTTCAACAAACCTTTGGTAGTCTACTCCATTTTTAGCCCAGAATTCTGTAAACATGTAGCTTCAACAATGAAATGAGTGGTGACCTCAAAATTCATAGCTCCAATAGTGACACTTCCTTTCCTCTAGGAGTTGGTGAATTTTTCCATTAAGCTCTCATTGTATCCTTTGATAGATTGGAAGAACGAGACCATACCTGCATTCTCAAACATCCTCCATAGGTCCACATTATGTTTGAGGGTTTGAAAGTTTGGCGGCTCTATTCTTTTCCTTGGTCCACCCATTTTAATCCTCTTTAGATTCTTATGTTGCATTGGGATTTTCTTCATACTCTCCCCCACAAACTTCTTTCTTCCCTGAAAGAAACCAACGCTCACAAAACAAACTATACATAGAACCAGTAAAGAATGGAAATTCAATAAGTTTCTTATTATGAAAGCCAACTTCACATTTCCCAAAACCCAAAAATCATCATTAATATTGCAAGCATTTACAATCTTAATTAAATTCATTCCTTTCCCCATTATAGAAATACAAGGTTTTCTAACAGAGGGATTTTCGACATGCATAGAAATGACAACCTTTAGGAAATCCAATAACTTCATGTGATTATTGAACATCATCTTTAAATAAAATTAATAAAATTATCTCCTTCCAAGATCCTCCTATACCATCCCATACTCCATATGCCATCAATACACAAAAAGCTCAACACCACCACTTGGTACTCCTTAGTCCCACAAACCACCACCTTATTAATTTTGCATGTGATATACATTTTCAATTTTTTTAATAATAATGACATCTCTTAAAGTTGACGGTGTGTTTCCATTGGTCCAACGTGTCCATCCCCTGTATCTCAATGCCACATTGGTTGCACAATTGACAACTTTGTTCCCTTCCCTATACACATGTTTAACCTGATAGATATTAAAAAAAATTTAATGACTTTGCATCTGTCTATAATATTTTTTATTTCCCATTGAGGAGCAACTTCTTCATTTAGGATGTCCACAATTATCTTAGAGTCCCCTTCAATGATAACATTTTTATACCCCAGTTCCTTTAGAAAATTGAAAGCTCCTAGAGTGGACATTGCTTCAGCTTTGTTGTTAGAGTTGACAACCAAATTAACTCCAAATCCCATAATACAATCACCTTTATGATTTCTTACCAGACCTCTAGCCCCAGCTTGTCCTAGGTTGCCTTTTGAGCACCCATCAAAGTTACATTTAACCCAATCTTTCAGTGGAGGACTCCAAACAATTCCCATTCTATTAAGCATCTTTGACCAATTAAGATTGGTTAAGTCCCTCTTTATTCCCCAATTTTGTTATATCCTCATTTCTTTATAATTCAGCCAAGTGTTGAAGAAGTTGTATCTTCCAGCCTTAATGATTTCCTTGATTTGGATTTTAATTATCTGACTTACCTCCCAACTATTTTTTCCCTCATCTCTAAAAATTCTATTATTACTTTCCTTCCATAAACCCCAAGTAACAAAAGGAGGAACTTGATTCCATAGGTCCACAATAACATTATGTGAAAAAGGGCAATTTGACCAACCATCAATAAAAAAATTCATAGAATTGGGAAACACCCAATCAGAAGACAACAACTGCATAAAGTGAGACCACACTTCCCTCACATAATGGTATTGAAATAAAATATGAATTATGGACTACTCTTCCTTCTTACAAAGTGAACACCTGTTAACTAGTTGGAAGCCTCTCTTAACTAGGTTGGTGATGGTGAGAATTTTTCCATGGGCAGTAGTCCACCAAAAACAATTTATTTTAGGAACAAGATTATTTAGCCACACCCTATCCCATAAGTGATCAAGAACAACAACCTAGGCCATCACAAGATATTCATAGGTCTTTTTGACTGAGAAACAACCAGAAGACCTACTTTTCTAGAGCCACTCATCATCCCTTCCTCTATCAAACCACTTAGCCTCCCCTATCAAATTATGCAGGTTGATTAGGATTGGATCCCAATTCACCTATCTTTGACCTCTTAGATTATTTCTCCTTAATAAAGTATTGAACTCCTTCCATTTGGGTTCCTCTGTATCCCAGTTTATATAATCACACAACTTTTTACCATAGATCCTGCTTAAGCTCTGCTTGAGAGGATTTAAATCATTATAGGCTAATAGAGTGGAATTCTCTATCCAAGGGTCTTTCCAAAAATTAGTATTATTCCCATTCCCTATTCTCTTCCTTGCCCCCATGTTTAGCACATTCGTCAACCTCACAAGATGGTTCCATAAAGCTGAACCAGGAGGTAGATCTGATTGTGAGAGAAAGCAACCAGGATTCATGTTCCTTAAGTACTTAGCTTGAAATTTTTTGACCCAACCTTTGGAGCCTTCCTGAAGATTCCAACCAATTTTAGCCATTAAAGATTTATTTAGCATAGAAATTCTTCTCATCCCCAGACCCCCACATCTTTCAGGAAAACACACTTTATCCTAGCTAACCAGAGATAGTCTATTTTTTTCTTTCATTCCTAACCACAAAAATGTTTGTTGAATCTATTCAATATTCTCCCCAATACTAGTAGGGATTTTAAAGAGGAATAGATAATAAATTGGAACATTCTGAAGAGAGGCTTTAAGGAGTTGAATTTTACCAGCCAAACTAAGAAGCTTCCCCTTCCATCATACCAGTTTATTTTGAATTCTCTCTATCAATTAGTTCCAATAAATATTCTCTAGTTTCTTAGAAAACAAAGGGAGGCCCAAGTAGGAATCCAATAATTCAGCTTCCTGACATCCCAATTTTTTTTTCACTCTATCCTTTATTTGTTGATTAGTATTGAAGAAGTAAACTTTTTTTTTCATAGTTTATGCAGTGAGCAGAAATAGCAGCATAATCATTGAGAACCTATTTCCATAAGCCTGCTTCCCCAACTGAAGCATCCCCAAACATTAGAGTATCATCAACAAATTGTTGATGGGAATCAGGCTTGAGAGAGGAGGCAACTTTCACACCTTTGAGAGCTTGTGAGTCCACCAAAATTTGAATATTCCTACCTAGAACTTCGGCATCAATGATAAATAAGTAGGGAGAAAGAGGGTCACCTTGTCTAAGCCCACTACCATATGAAAAGAATCCTTGAGGAAGACCATTGACTAGGACAAAATACATGGGGGTAGTAACACAAGCAAAAATCAACTTAAGGAATCTACCATCAATCCCAAACTTCTTAAGAACAACAAAAAGGAAAGGTCAGGAAACCCTATCATAGGCCTTGGAAATATGGATTTTAAAGGCCATCCCAGGCTTTTTTGATTGTTCCATAGAGTGAATTATTTTGTGGGTAGAAATAACAACATCAAGAATTTTTCTACCTTTAACAAAACCTTTTTGATTAGAGGAAGTCATTTTTCCAAGCACTAATTTGAGTCTATACACCAAAATTTTGGAGAAAATTTTATAGACCATGTTGCAAAGGCTAATAGGTCTATAATCTTTCATAGTTGAGGCATCAACATTTTTTGGAATAAGATCTATAAAGGGAGCATTCAAATGGTTCAACAACCTTCGCGATCTAAAAGAATCCCTAGCAACATTAAAGAGATCAACTTTGACTATATCTCGGTAAGTTTGAAAAAAAGCAAGAGGGAAACCATCTGGACCAGGGGCTTTGAAGGCACCAAAGGAGAAAACAACCTTTCTGACTTCTTCCATAGAAACAACATTAGACATCATTTTTAATTCTAAATCTGAAATTACATTAGGGATAACTTCAAGAAAGTCAACATTTTTTTTTTTTTTTTTTATTTTTTTGGTCTCAAAGGGTATCCCCGCGGCCCCCGCCCAGCGGCCCACCCTTACACTGGTTCAGGGAGGTGCGAGTGGGAGGCGAGACTAATCCCTACGGTCACGGGATAACCAGCACCGCCCCCCTAGTGTCCGTGACGGGGTTCATACCGGGCTTGAGAGTCGATCCCAAGACCTCGGGGAGCAAACCCGAGACTTGAGACCAACTACTCTAACCCATGGGGGCTCAAGAAAGTCAACATTTACCTGATGAGCATTGCTAGGATTCATAAGATAAGACGAGAAGTCAATAGCTTCCTTGGCAATATCTTTTTCATTGGTCACAATAGAACCGTCCTCTTTCACCAGCGATCTAATTATGTTTTTGCTTCTATGTTTAAGGGTGGATTAGTGGAAGAATTTTGTGTTCCTGTCCCATTCCATCAACCGTTAGACCCTTGAATTTTGTTTCCAAAAGATTTCCTCTTTACTTATCTTATACCATTGGGATCTAAGATCTCTTTCCTTCACACAAATCTCTTCATCCACTAGGCTAGTTTCCATAATATCTTGAACCTCTTTTAAGCTTTTTCCCAGAGTATTCTTTACCTCAAAGATGTTTCCAAAGGTCAACTTATTCCACCCTTTCACTTTTTGCTTAATTCTACATAGCTTTTCCACCAAACAGTACATAGGAGTACCTATTATGGGTTCCTCCCACCAAGATTGAACTAAAGAAAAAAAATTCAGGTGGAGGCCCCACATTACTTCAAATATGAAAGGGAAGGGACCCCTATTGTGGTCCATATTTCTTTTCAGCACCAAAGCATTATGATCAGATATAGACCTTGGGAGAGAAGAAAGAGAAAGGAATTGAGAAATGTCCCAGTTAACAAAGATCAAAAATCTATCCAATTTGACTTGGATAAGATGGTTTCCATTCCTCCTGATAGACCAGGTATACTTAGTTCCTTGGATGGGGATATCAATTAAACCTATTTTATTAAAGAACTCGGCCAACTCTATCATACTATTTGAAAAATCATCCAACCCTCCAAACTTTTCTGAAGGTAAGAGAGGAAAATTAAAGTCCCCTCCAAGCATCTAGTGGTCATCTCTCCTATTAGAAATAGCTTCACTAAGCTTTTCCCACAACAAAAATCTATCTTTGATAGAATTTGGGGCATAGATATTAACAAGATTCCATTTCTCCTGAGAAGCAATGTCTTCCAGGGTAATCTTAAGACTATGCTTACTCACAAAATGCAAAGATCCTTTCAATTTAGAAGGATTCCAGAGAGTAGCAATACCACCTGAAGCACCTTCAACCTCACTAACAAAGAAGTTAGCACCTGGCCAAATACTAACAATAGCTTTCTCAAAGGTCTCTTTCTTCATCTTCATTTCTTGTAAAAGTAGGACATCCACTTTATTATCTAGAATGCATAATTTAACCAAAAAAAATTATAGGGACTATTAAGACCCCTTATGTTCTAGGAGATGTACTTCATTGAAAAAATAGAAACACCCCCACCTCTATTGAAGCCCAACCCCCATACTCCTTCTTCTTGGGATTTGATCCTATGATTGAGTCCAAGGTTCTCTATTTTTCAGCTGCCACATCCCTCATAGTATCCTTGATTCTTGATTCCTTTTGGGATGGTCTTCCCACCTTGTTTCCCCCTCCAACATATGGTTTCTTTTTCTTTTTTCTTTTCATAGTGGCTTGTGACCATCCCTCCTCATCCTCCTTATCACTAGACCCTTGAGGAAAGCAAAGAAGGGCTAGCGAATCACTCATATTTTTTTCACTAAGATGAGAAATAGGATTAATATCCTCCAAAGATAGGGTAGTGTTGTCTAGAACATACTCTCCCTCTTCCAATACTTCATCAGTACCATTAATCTCCTCCCTCAACTTAACAACTGATACATTCCTCACCAATAGGGGATCGTCACCTTAGACCTCCTAAATTGTATCTTCCCTTCACATATCCTTGAGGGAAGGAAAGCCTGAAGTAGGAAGGGATGAAGTAGGGGCCACCACATTGAGGTTCAGGCCTCCAAACTAATTTACTTCGACCTAAGGCTCATACACAACCATCTTTTCAAGATCTTGATTATCCTTCAGAAGGGGGATAAACACCTTTTGAGGAAGTAGAAGAAGGTTATACTCCAGTAGCCATAGCCTTAGACGAGACCTCATTTTTAGACATTTTACTTTTGGATTTAGATCCCTCACCTGATACCACACAAGAATCAATAAGATGGCCAAACCTCTTACATTGCTAGCAAAAGAGGTGGGAATTTTCATACTCCAGGGGTTGAGTCTAGTTACCAAAATTAGACTTCAGCAATATTGAGGAGGGTAGAACTGTATTAACAACCACATTAAAACATATTCAAGCATACACCAATCTCGACCTCTCCTAGGTAATCTTATCAATTTCTAGGAGGCTCCCAAAGGAGTTCACAATTCCCTTTAAGATTCCCATCTCCCAAAATTCCAGAGGAAGGCCTGGTAGGAGAACCCAAGTTGGCGCAAAGGCCACAAAATCAACCGACAAGTCAAAACCTGGTTTCCATTTGCATAGTGAAAGAAAAATTTTAAAACCTAGTTCAAAAGCCCATGGACCCCTAGTTAAAACTTTCAGCATATCTTTGTAAACCACAAATGAAAATAGAAAAATACCTCTGGGAATGGCATTTATTGTGACACTTTCCTTGAGATTCCAGGTGGAAGCATCCCACTGATGAACAAGTTCAATATTTGGCCTATATGCCAAAAAGTTACCAAAAAGAGCCATTTTGAGGTTATCCATCACCTTCAACATGAGAACCTCAGGGACATCTACTTCCCAACCAGTAACTGAGTAGGAAGTAGATTCCACAAGTCTTTTAGACTAGGTTGGCGAGTTAGACCCCACCAATTTGTCCATGTAGGAAGCTGGAGCTTCCTTAGAAAAAAATGAATTAAGCCCGAAAGTCAGAGAAAAAGGCGACTTCCCAGAGATTCCCTCTTTCATTTCCCCAGGGGAAAGGACTACAATACGAGGAGGGGACATCTTTTCAGAAGAAGCTAGACTAGCCACTTCCATCACAAGCACAACACCAGCAAACGGGACAACAACCTTGGAATGGGGAGCCTTCCCGCCCCTAAGCTACCAATGAAATAGTATAATCAAAATAGTACCATAAATTCAAAAAGTAGCCAGAGTGGGAAACATTAGTTCAGAGCAGAGTCAAAAGAAAGTTAATGTTAAGAATGAGAAAAAGAAAGTTTTACCTCCTAATTCAAACAAATAATATGAAAATAAGGAGGAGGAGAAGGTAGAAAATATAGAAAAGAAAACTAAGGTGTGGAAAGAAATGGGAGAAATCTCCACACAATCAATGATTGCACAAAAAACCCTACATGCCAAAAAGAAAAATCTATGGGTAATAGATAGTGGCTGCTCCAAGCACATGATTAGAGACAAAAGTAAATTCATAAAACTCAAGAAATGTAATGGAGGATCTATGAACATGGGTGGTAATAGTGCAATCAAGATATGTGGTAAAGGAATCTTAAGCCTAGATGGTAAAAACCCCTTTAAAGATGTTTTGTATGTTGAAGGATTGAAGCACCATCTGTTAAGTGTGAGCCAAATGTGTGACAATGGTTATAAAGTCACATTTGATTTAGAAGGTTGGAAAATCAGGAAAAATGGAAAGATATTTGCACAAGAATTGAGAACTGACAACAATCTTTACAACCTTGCTGAAGTAAAAGGTCAAAGCTGCTTGAAAGGACAAGTTGATGAAAGTTGGTTATGGAATAGAAGATTAGACCATACAAACTTTGATAATTTGGTGAAAGTAAGTTCAAGGGGCCTAGTTAGGCACATGCCTAAAGTAACTAAGCATGCAAATTTCATATGCAAAGAATGTTAGTAGGGAAAACAAATAAAGGCTAGTTTTCCAACTAAGAAGTGTTCAACCACTAAGCCTTTACAACTAGTTCATATTGATTTGTGTGGACCCACAAGAACAAGGGGACTGAAAGGACAAAGGTACTTTATGTTGTTAGTTGATGACTACATGAGAATGACACAGGTGACATTCTTGAGAGACAAGCCACAAGCATTTGGGAGATTTAAAATATTTAGAAAGATGGTTGAAAAGGAGATAGGTAGAAGGATCAAATGCTTAAGATCAGATAGAGGAGGATAATTGACATTAGGTGAATTTTTTGAATATTTTGAGGCACATGGAATCAAGAGACAATACTTAGCACCTAGAACTCCATAGTAGAATGGAGTTGTAGAAAGAAAGAATAGAGTTGTGCAATACATGGCCAAAACAATGTTAAAAGAGGCTAGATTAACTGATATATTTTGGAGAGAATAAATACATATTGTAGTATACATTTTAAACAAAGTTCAAATTAGAGTACATAGTGATAGTATTGTGTATGAGTTGTGATATGGCAGACCTGCATCTATGAAGTATTTCAAAGTGTTTCACAATAAGTGTTACATCAAAAGAGAAGATGAAAATTTAGGAAAGTTTGAATCAACAAGTGATGAAGGAATATTTTTAGGATAATCCACCCAAAGCAAAGCATATAAATGCTATATCAAAATACTAGACAAGATTGTGGAAAGCATCAATGTCAAGATTGATGAAAGTATAAAACATATCAAATCTGATCAGAATAATTTTGAAGATGATTCAAGTTATGAACACAATGTGGAAAATGATGAAGAAGAATCTAAGGAAGTAGATGTTGAGAAGGCCACTACAAATTATGTTCAAAAAGATCATCCAACAAATAAAATAATTGGGGATAAAAATGAAGGAGTTCAGACCAGGGGAGATTTGTAAAGAACAAAGAGAAGGTAAATTTTTCTCTCCTATCTCAAATTGAACCAAGAATTTTTACTGAAGTTAGCAAGGATGAGATATGGATACAAGCCATAGAAGAGGAGTTAAATCAAATTGAGAAAAACAAAACATGGGAACTTGTTCCTAGACCCCTAAGTAAAATTGTAATTGGTACAAAATGGGTGTTTAGAAACAAACTAAATGAGGATGGAGCTGTTGTGAGGAAAAATGAAAGATTAGTGTACAAAGTTTATGCACAAGTTAAAGGCATTGAATTTGAAGAAACATTTGCGCTTGTAGCAAGGTTAGAAGCAATAAGAATGTTTCTTGCATTTTCAGTTTACAAAGGATTGAAAGTAAATCAGATGGATGTTAAATATGCATTCTTGCATGGAAACCTAGAAGAGGAAATCTACATAAAACAACTAGAAGGTTTTCAGATGTCAGAAGATGACAATTATGTATGCAAATTGAGAAAGGTGTTGTATGGTCTAAAACAAGCACCTAGAGCATAGCATTCCAGATTAGACCAATATCTACAAGAACAAGGATTCAAAAAGGGATGTGTAGATAGTAACTTGTATTTAGAATATGAAGGTGAGCACATGATTATTTATTTTGTGAATGTTGATGACATCATTTTTGGTGGTAGCAATGATAAAATGTGTAAAATATTTGCTACGCATATGCTAGATGAGTTTGAGATGTCAATGATACAAGGGCTGTCATTTTTCTTTGGCTTACAAATTGTACAAACTAATAATGGGATATTCATATCTCAAACTAAATATGCTAAGGAAATGCTTAAGAAGTTTGGCATGGAAGATAGTAGACAATTTCGTACCCTCATGATAACTAGATGTAAGTAAAGAAAATAAGATGAGTCACTTGAGGAAAATCAGGCATTATATAGGTCAATGATTGGAAACTTGTTGTATTTAACTACATCAAGACTAGATATTATGCAAGCAATTTGTTTAGTGGAAAAGTTTTAGGGTGCACCTAAAAAGTCTCATGTCAATGATGTAAAAATAATATTCAGATACATCAAAAGTATTGTTGACTATGGATTATGGTATCCCAAGAGCAAGGAATTTTCTTTAACAACATATATAGATGTCGATTGGGAAAGAAGTGTAGATGATAGGAAAAGCACCAGTGTTGGAGCATTTTTTTTGGGAAATAGGTTATATTTTGTAATCGATGGAAAAATCAGATTGTTAGATTGTTAACACAATAACACTAAAATCCATTGAAAATAACGAAGCACAAAGGAATACAATGAAAACAAAAGGCAATTATATCACCAGATCTCTTCATCCTCCATGGTTCACCTTCGTTAAACCTCCTTGCTTGTAGTAAATGAAGATGCCCTCAGATTTGTATGAGCAACTATGACGAATGACAAGACTAAAGCAAGTTTTGAAGGATTTATTCAAAATCTAAATGCCTATGCCTATTGCCAATGCCTATGTCGAAAACAAATGCCAAAAGTGATTAAATGACTATATTAAATACTAAAATTTCCTATGACAATAAATGTGAAAGTAAATGAATGCCTATAGTAATTACGCAAAATGTCAGCATGTGTGTGTCCCCTGAAAAATGAGAAGAAGATGGCATTTTATAGAAAAGGCCATTTCAAATGGACGGACGAGATAAATTAATGAAATGAATGATCCAGATTAAACCTGAGAATCCCTAATTAGGGTTAGGGAAAAATCCTTAATCGAACGGTCAGAATAAAATCAGATCGATGGCGGAGAATAAATGAGACAAATTAATTAGAAAATAAAGATTTTTGAAAAATCAAGAGGATAAGATTTGGACTGAAGATAAGATTTGGAAAATCAAGAATCTACTCGATTGCTTGACTTTTGGAAGATTAATTACTAATTTGAATTAAAACAATTCAAATTACGGATTTTGAGAGATAATAAATAATCTTTTTTAGATTATTTATCAAAAAGGACTGACAGTTAAGATTGCGATGACATTTTAAATAATTTAATTTATTTAAAATGAAAGGAATATCAAATTGCAATTAAATAATTAAATTTAATTATTTAATTTAGCAGATAAGACTAATTAATTAAATAAATTAATCCATTTATTTAATTAAGACAGTTTAGTGACGTATTAAAAAAAAAAAATTATTTATTTAATAATCAAGGATAATTAAATGCAGAAAGGGAAATTAAATAAATTAAGAAATTTATTTAATTAAAGAAAAACTTAGACAATTAGTGACGTATTTAATAATCATGAAGAATCAAAGGACATGAATTAATTAAATAATTATGAATTATTTAATCAATAGTCGAATGTGGACCAAGGACATAATTAAATGTCCTAATTATGCTAGGATGAAAGTGGTAAAAATGAACCTTGCAGGCCTAGGTCATTTTTAGGTGTCTACATTTTGCCCCTCTTTGTCATAATGTCGCTTGTCGCATTGTGACAAAGAAAATAAGTCAAAGATATGCCCCAGTGCAAAATAAGATGAGGAAGAATGACAAGGAGGGTTACGGTATGCCCCCTCGAGAGGACAGACAGGTTCCAAGAACATGGGTGTGCTCTCGAAATGGATGAGAAGACTAGAATATGAACAGACAAAGAAATGTTAATGAAAATGATATGGATGATGATATGGATGCAATGCCTATCTGAGACGAGTGAGAGAAGATGACAAGACTAAAGGAGATGCATGTAAGTTCCTAGACCAAATCCTTCAAACCTTACCATAGGACTTTTAATATTTATTGCTCTTAATCATCATTGGGCAGTAAAAATGACACAAATGGACAACAAACACCATGGTATGACGTAGACCAAGGTGTGCAAGGTCATCCACTTGAAAAATAGACAGTCACAAACAAGGAATGTCCGAACTCATACTAAGGGTCATGTTGCCCCAGTCTTTTTTTCAAGACAATCCACAGACAGCAGTCAAAGAAAATAAAATAGGCCAGGAGACGTCATCGCACCTCTAAATCCTTCGTGGGACATCCTCGAGGTAGCTAGTAACATAACCAAAAAGACAAGACAATAAAAATATAAGACAAAAATAGACAAAGATATCCAAAAGGTAAGACAAGATAGACCAGAAAGATTAATAGCCATTTTATTTTGTTTGCCAATGTTTGTTTACCAAAGATTGAATTTTTGTCGGTTTGACAATTTTGACAGTTTAAGAGTTTTGCCAATTTGACGGTGTTGACAGTTTGATGGGGCCTATTGTCAGGAAGGACACATCCTGAAAAGGAAAAGGACATTTTGATGAGGTCTAACTCCAAGAAGGACACATCTTGAAGAGGACCAAGAGTGACGAGACTGATGTTGTTTTGAGTAATATGTTTTGGAAAGTTGACTGATGTTGACTGTATGATTGATTGGACTGTGCTTTCTAATTTTTACCAATTTTGACATTGACGTTTCAAATGACTATCTTGTGTCTGAGTTTGACTATGTCTAACTTATTTGACCGATGTGATGATTGTGAAAAATGCCATAATTTTATTTGGACCAACCTAAAAGGACTAACCTAATGTCTCAGGGACTCATCGACTGATGGCCTTGCCTACATAGCAAATGCACAGAGACAACGTAGTTCGACAATGACATGGACTGACTGACATGACCAAATTCGACTCCATTTTTAAGATTTTGACATTGATTTGGATGTTTTTGTGTTTTTCTTCAGGACGTTTTATGATTTTTAGGTCTTTTTTCAAGACTTTTTGTGATGTTTTTGGTCTTTTTTCAGGACTTTTTACAATGTTTTTGGTCTTTTTTCAAGACTTTTTACAATGTTTTTGGTCTTTTTTCTATTTTTGGATTTTGACATTTAAGAGGATCGTGAAAAATGCATATGACTAATGCCTACACATGAGAATCCAATGACAAACATGATTGTGCCCCTAGTCAAGTTGAATAGCAATTGACAGGTGATGACAACGTTGTTTGACATGGGAAGGACGCATCCCGAAACAACGTGAGGATGATGATGATAATGTGACGAAAGTATGGAGGTCTACAGCCGGGCCAGGAATCCAGTCACGTAAAATTTTGGATAATGTGCTTGTATGTATTAGACTCGTTGCATTTGGAATGATTTGGTTAGGGCTAGATGGGATGATGATTATCCTTAGACCGTTTGAAAAGGGAAAGCCAAGATAGGTGACAAGCATAAAAGGATATGGGGTGGCCTTGGTAAAAGACGAGAGACATGAGACTAATGGAATTGTCATATGGTTTTCAAGGACTATGTTGTATAAGGACAATAAGACTGACAATCAATGACATGATGTTTTGTGAATCGTGTATGACCGAAGGATAGACATGTCAAGAGTTTTCCCAAACCATGATTTATGTGTACTAGTTTTATGTCAAGACCAAGGTAGGTGGGAAAAATAAATGGAAATGATAGGGCTTAGATGGACGTCAATGTCATGAGGAAGGCATGGGAAATGAGACAACTTGCCCCCAAGTGTAAGAGTCCACATAGACAATTTATTTTACACATGATGCCTGTTTGCCAGGTTTTCATCATGGTACTTATCCAGGGCGCCTGTTTGCCAGGTTTTCACCATTGGATGAAATTTTTCTCTTTACTATTTTCTTGACTTTTTTTTTTTTGGTGTCACCAAGACGCCTATTTGCCAGGTTTTCATCAGGGTGACAATTTTTTGATTTTTGATTTTTTTTATTTCTGATTTTGTGGATAGCCTGGATGCTTTAATAACCACTGACTGTTTTGAATCCACTGACGGTGCGTAGAGATTGCCATGATATTCAATGACCTTGCTGAAGGAGTTGTCTTGTGAGGATCATAGCACTTGTATACAACTAATCGATGTCATTGTGATCCTTTTTGATACTAGAGTTGGCCTTATCAAAATACACACATCGCAATAGAGTGCCATGAGAGTCCTTGAGGTAAAGAGTTGCTGCCAAGATGTGATGGATTTGTGACGTAGGATTTTTGGACTTTAGGCAAGATGTAGGATTATGACAGATGATGGTAGATGTGGAAAGGTTGTTTGGACATTTGGATGAATGACTTTTTATTTTCCAAACTTTGGATGGTGGATGACAGATTTTGGAGGGATGGTGTTTGGAACCAACACTTTTATATGCCTTGATTGATGACCATTTTGAAGGAGGTGGACATGTGTTATATGTGGGAGTCCTCTTGTATTGTGGCTCCACATTATGATTGACTTTTGTACTTGACTTGGTGTCTTTGTTTGATCCATCTTTCTTTGGGAACCATTTTAATTTCATTTGTCCACTTGTCCTTTTGTTTGATTCAATGGCCTTTGACATTTGATTTTGATCTTTTGACTTGTAAGACTTTTGTTTTTGCTGGTCCCAAAGGGGAGGTTGATTCATGATAGAATGATGGTTTATGGTGTGGGTGGAGGGGGTGTTGGCAGCAATCTTATGACAAGGATTTCTCATGGATTCCATTTTAATGTTTGTATCTAACAAGGTTGCCCCTAGTATCGAGGAGGTACCACTGGCATCGTTTGATTTGCTATCTAAGGAATAACCAAGACCTTGATGTCTGTAATTTCCCTGAAGTTGTATTGGTTCTAGAATTCCTTGCCCGTGTATGCCTAGTCCTTTGCCTTGATATTGCATGCTTTGAAAGATTTTGTTTGCGATGGGGTATTTGTTGGTTTGAAAGTAAGATGCTATCCCATCATGATGTCTATGGACACTGTCACTTGTAATATTTTTGTCTACAAAAAAGCCTGCTCTAACAAAGATAGATGCCCCTAATTGGTAAAGTGTCTTAGCTTCATTGTCATGTTGAACATATTCCTTACTGATATCTTTGGTCTGATCATGTGAGATGTCAGGTTCAGATGATTTTGTTGGTGCTTCCAAGGCAATGTTGAAGCCATCATTATTTTTAGTGTCATATAGTCCAATGATTTTAGCTATAACTTGATCATATGCAAGCATGTCCTTAGTGGAAGATTCTTGTTCTGGAGGAATATCGTCTGTGTCCCATGAAGGCAAGTGTCTCATCTTGGGAAATGTCAATAGTCGAGGCCTTTATAGGGTCAGCAAGTGTTTGATCATGAATGGCATAAAGGTCAAGGAGTGGACCATTTTGGATTTCTTGGTCAATGGTAGGGTCTTGCTCGAAGATGGGGTTGTTATGGATTATATAGTCGGAAATAGAGTTGTTGTCAAGGAGAGGTGTGTTCTGGATGTCATGATTGTCTTGAAGGACTTCATGGATGGACTGAAAGATAGGGTCATTGGATGAACTACCTTGTTCTTGACATGAGGGT
Source organism: Sequoia sempervirens (assembly GCA_007258455.2). Lineage (NCBI taxonomy): Eukaryota > Viridiplantae > Streptophyta > Pinopsida > Cupressales > Cupressaceae > Sequoia > Sequoia sempervirens. Next base: position 27,891 of record VDFB02125878.1, read on the forward strand.
GACATTATAAGGTCCTGCTTTGGGCATTCATTTTGACATGTATCCTCAAGTGTAGATGATGGAATGTGACTTTGGACTATGATAGAATTTTTGTGACTATATGTGGCTTGTGAGGGGGTGACTTGAAAAGGACTAATGAATGACAAACTAGGATAGGACGTGGGGACTTGGACGAGACTAGTATGTGAAGGACTAGGCTATGACATGGGTACTTGCATTGGACTAGTATGTGAAGGACAAGGGTATGATGTGGAGACTTGGACTGGATATGACAAGGAATCTTGGACTGAATATGACATAGAGTCTTGGACTAGATTAGGATGTGATGGTATAAGATGTGACATGGGGACTTCGACCGGATATGCCATGGAGTCTTGGATTGGATTAGTGTAAGGTTGACTAAAATATGATGTGGAAACTTGGACTGGATTGATATGGTATGATGTGGGGACTTGACATGAGTTGATAGATGGTTGATAGGGCATGTAGACATTGACAGGATTGATAGGTGAAGGACTAGCATATGATGTGGAGACTTGGGATGGACTAGTGGACAGTTGGTTTCCCTTGTCAAGGTTAGGATAAGGGTGATAAGTGGACGTTTGTTGTGAATTATTGGTAGGATTCATGTCAAGTGACTGTTGATGGTGAGGGTAGATGGATGGTGGCAAAGTATTTATGTCAAATCCTTGTGGTAACTTAGCCCCTTCGTCCAAAAGCATGGCTAGATACCTGTGAGGGCCACATAAGACTTTTTTTTTACAAAGGAGAATATATCAAGATTTTGCTTGGCAGCTTCTATGTCTTTCCAATATACTCGTCCATTTTGGTCTCTTTGTATGAATGGTTCATAATTTTTTTGTGATGAAGATGGCATGTTCACGGAAGATTGCATGTTCATGTTGTGGAATGGGTCGGAAAAAGTCCAATGTTGATTTGTGTCATAAGTGTTATTGTCGATGTTGGGATTGAAATCTTGTCCAAAGTTTGCCATTTGTTGTTGTCTTTGAAGCCTAGTCTCAATCGTAAAAGGGATTTGCTCAAATGAGGATGATGAGAATGACAAGTAAATGCAAGGATGACACTAGCCTATGTTTTTTGGATTTTTTTTTTTTGGATAAAGGATGACAATGCAAGAAAGTGATGATGACCTAAAATGACAATGTTGACTCAAAGTTTACCAATGCAAGATTTAAGATGACAAGTATTTTTGTATTTTTCAGAATAGGGTATGCAAGATACAAACTAGGACTAATGTGACTTGGCAAAAGGAAGTACCTAAGCACTCTAAGCGCAATCGTTTCTTTCTAATTGGAAATACCAATGGACTTTAAAATGACAAGGATGACAAAGGACAAGTGAATTTTCTAAACTAGACTAATGAGTTGGAAAAAAAATTCACCAAAAGGACAATGACTAGGAGAATGATGACATAGTCCAAGGGTAATCGAATTTTGAAAGTAAAGATTTTGCAAAGTATGACAAGGTTAACCTAAACCAAGGTATGGAAGATGACAACCTATGGTCAAACTAATGTCAAAAGACTATGACTATGACACCTAAGGGCTGAAATGACAATTGAAAAATCTATACCTAAAGGTGTCAATGCAAGATGATGGAAAAATAGTGCAACCTTTGAGCAATTTCAGGATGATTTTTGACAGAGACTTGCTGAGGACAGTAAATTGATTTTCTGAGTTTGTGTTTGAAAAATGGAAATGTTGACAGTTTGACCTTTTAGTGTTGAATGTTTTGTTTAGAACTGTGATGAAACCAGAAAGCACTTGACAAACATAGTGTTTTGAAAAGTAACCAAACACACATCAAATAAGCACGATCCTAGGTTAGGCCATGACAATATTCACTAGATTCCATGTAACCGCATATCTGTAGCGTGTGAATTCAGAAGCTTGGCTGCACGGGCTCCCCCTTACAGTGCACTCTCTTCTAGGCCAACCAAGCTTCCAACCCCCATGAAACTCCCATGGCGAGCTGATCACCTCTACTACAAACTGTGAAAGTGTGGATGCCTTCACACGACCAGAGCCGCTAGCAGTAGAAGGGATTTGGCTTACTACACAAGAGTTTTTAGTTCGGGACCCCCGTTCGAGTGGCCATACATGGGGCAAGAGATTAATCACCATTAAGGTGGCACTCCAGCCTAAAGAGGTTAAGCTCAATAGGGTTTAAGGGAGTACAACTCCGTCCGTATGACACATCCGCACTCGCAACCTTAGGTTTTCCCTTAAGGTTTACATTTATATACCGGTTGGGGGTAGCTTGGCTTTAGCTCCGTTGCCGGTTTGAGTTGTGTTGGGGTGATGAAATCCCCAGGCAGGCCCAATTTCTAGAGTTGGTAACCGTTTCTCTTACACCCAAGATCACCCGAAAGCGCGAGGAGAGAGGATACTCCGATATACCAAGTCAGGGTAAATAACAGATTAGAATGGGTCTGGTTTTCTGATCACAAGGTTTTCACCAAGTTAGAGCATACTCACCTACCATTTTGCAACCACAATCAAGCAAAGAAGACATGTGTTCTTTTTATATGCACCAAATTCAAATGTTTGCTAATCTAAGAAAAACAAGCACAAAGTTTGTTTATTCCTTCTTTGACTTGTGAATCTGCAAACAATGAATATTAGTAGTCTCTTATGCAATGGTCTTCGACACACGAATAATAACCGCCACACGCTGCAAACAAAGATTAGTCACAACTATTAGAGAGTTAGCTAGTCACAACAAATCTGATTTTTAGAAAAAAATTTGATAGTAAAATGAAAAATATAGAGAATAAATCCAATCTAGAATCTCAAGAGGTTTCCAAAAATATAAATAAATCAGAAAAATTTGTTGTTTTGCACCTGAAATTAATTTTTTATGAAAAATCATAAAAAAATTATAAAAAATACAAAAAAGCTCTTAAAGTTCTTATTTTTTTACTAGAGTCGTCTGATGTCATCCCCAATCTACAAAAAACAATCTGTGAGTAGATCTCCAACCGTGAGTGAGATATAAGTCAATCTTTGTTAAACCCCAATTTCAAAAAATCTATTTTTTGACTAATAATTGCACATCCAAATTTAAAAACTAAAGATTAGACCCTAGTTAAAATTCAAATAGCTTTCCAGAAATGTAAAAATATTTGAAAAATTTGATTATTTTCTCCTGAAATTAATTTTTTATGAAAAACAACACAAAAATTATAAAAAATTAAAAACAGATCAAAAAAATCCAATTATTGGAATGAAAGTGCGTGATGTTGTCCTCAAGCTGCAAAAATAATTTTGTAAGCAAATATGCAGCCGTTTGAAAGTTATGGTTGAATCTTTGACTTTGTCCACAATGATGCCAAACCTGCAACAAAAAGCAAACAACACCTGCAACAAAAGAATCCAACTCCAAGATTTCTCAAAATGTGTTAAAATATGTCAGGTTCACCAATGTAATTGATGGAAAAGTCAGTTTGTTAGATTGTTAACACAATAACACTAAAATCCATTGAAAATAACGAAGCACAAAGGAATACAATGAAAACAAAAGGCAATTATATCACTAGATCTCTTCATCCTCCATGGTTCACCTTCGTTACACCTCCTTGCTTGCAGTAAATGAAGATGCCCTCAGATTTGTATGAGCAACTATGACGAATGACAAGACTAAAGCAAGTTTTGAAGGATTTATTCAAAATCTAAATGCCTATGCCTATTGCCAATGCCTATGTCGAAAACAAATGCCAAAAGTGATTAAATGACTATATTAAATACTAAAATTGCCTATGACAATAAATGTGAAAGTAAATGAATGCCTATAGTAATTACGCAAAATGTCAGCATGTGTGTGTCCCCTGAAAAATGAGAAGAAGATGACATTTTATAGAAAAGGCCATTTTGAATGGACGGACAAGATAAATTAATGAAATGAACGATCTAGATTAAACCTGAGAATCCCTAATTAGGGTTAGGGAAAAATCCTTAATCGAACGGTCAGAATAAAATCGAATCGACGGTGGAGAATAAATGAGACAAATTAATTAGAAAATAAAGATTTTCGAAAAATCAAGAGGATAAGATTTGGACTGAAGATAAGATTTAGAAAATCAAGAATCTACCTGATTGCTTGATTTTTGGAAGATTAATTACTAATTCGAATTAAAACAATTCAAATTACGGATTTTGAGAGATAATAAATAATCTTTTTCAGATTATTTATCAAAAAGGACTGACAGTTAAGATTGCGATGACATTTTAAATAATTTAATTTATTTAAAATGAGAGGAATATCAAATTGCAATTAAATAATTAAATTTAATTATTTAATTTAGCAGATAAGACTAATTAATCAAATAAATTAATCCATTTATTTAATTAAGACAGTTTAGTGACGTATTAAATAAATAAATAAAATTTATTTATTTAATAAAAGAAAGACTTAGACAATTAGTGACGTATTTAATAAATAAATTAAAATTTATTTATTTAATAATCATGAAGAATCAAAGGACATGAATTAATTAAATAATTATGAATTATTTAATCAATAGTCGAATGTGGACCAAGGACATAATTAAATGTCCTAATTATGCTAGGACGAAAGTGGTAAAAATGAACCTTGCAGGCCTAGGTCATTTTTAGGTGTCTACATTTTCCTGAATGGGAAAGAAGCAAGAATCAATCACTCTATCCACTATAGAAGTAGAGTATGTTGTAGTAGCAACATATTGTACTCAAGTCCTCTAGATGAAGTAGACTCTTAAGGACATTAAGGTCGAGTAAAAAGAGCCTATCTCAATTCTTTGTACTAATTCAAGTGCCATAAACATATCAAAGAACCTTGTGATGCACTCTAGAAAAAAACATATATCCATTAGGTATCACTTCATAAGAGAGAAGGTTGCAAATAAGGAAGTCAGCATGGAGTATGTTCCAGCCAAAGAATAGGTAACTGGCATTTTTACCAAGCCTCTTCCCAAGGAACAATTTAAACATCTAAGGTAGAAGTTGGGAGTAATTTCTCCAAAATCATATCACTAGACATTTGTGATAGGGCATGAGTCCAGGGGGAGCTTCATTTATACTTCATTCATCCCTGGAAATAGAAAGGATAAATCAAGTCTAGGGAAGCATATTCTAAGGGGGAGTATGCCCTTTTCCATTGATGCCAAAGGGGGAGAAAATAAAGCAAATGCTCAAAGTTGGAGAGTTGGAGGAAGTGATGCTTAAGCAATTGAGCTAGGTGGAGTATAGAATGGATGCTCAAATGTTGATCTAGAAGATGATGCTACAGTTGACCAATCATATTTTGAGCTATATGGATGAGCACCAGGATGGCTAATAATTATGTTTTTCCATCAATTAAAAAGGGGGGATTGTTGGAAAAAATTTTCATTAATGTCAAAAGTGTTAAAAGAGAAAATGTCATTGATGTGTTTAAGGTTGGTGTGCAAGTGTTGAGGAGATTTCAGCACTGAGAAGCTTACCTGCCACCTTGTGGATGATAAGACTAGGTGCTTGCGGTATATTGGCCTCCCTGCCAGTCCATAGAGTTTGAGGAAGGTGTTTGTGGTATTACATTGAACACTACGATCCTACAACTACCCACCAACCCAGAACAAGCTTATCATGTGCCTTGCGATACTGCAATGTGAACTATCTTAACCCGCATCCCTGTAGTACAGAGGGGCATGTGCAGGATCATGGTATGCCAAAAAGTGGCAATGGAGAAAAAAATACGTGTTTCTACGACTCAAAAACGCGAAAATGGTGAGTTGACTTTTTGGAGCTGGGGTGACTACCGAGGCAGAGGGAAAACTTAGTTTTAGGAATCGGATATCCGATTTTGTTGAAGTATATAAAAAACACTCATTCTGAAACACTCATTCCGATCTAGACAAAGGGAAACTTAGTTCTGGGAATTGGATATCCAATCCAAATCAGATATCCGATTTTGTTAAGTATATATATATAAAAAAAGGCCCGAGACCAATAGTCATTCTCATTTGTTTTCGGCTCATCGGCGGCGGGCGCACAGTGGAGAGCGAAATCCGATATCCGATTTGGAGTCCATCTCTAACAGGTAAAGTTCTTTATTTTTTTATCAAATTTTCAATTAGATTTGTTTATTTTTAGTTGATTTTTTTCAAAATATTGTTTTTTGGTAGAAAAACTAGGGTTTTTTGGTAGATTTACAAAAAACCATAAAAAATTGAAGAAAAATAGTAAGAAACTACTTTTTTTAAAAATGTAATGGCATTTCCATAGCATACAGACATTGAGAGAAAATAAAATACAGAGTTCAATCCATGAATTATAGAAAATAGATTTTTGTTGGTTATATTCATATCGCTGATTACATTGCACAAAACATACTACAGCGCATAAATATCAAATGGTGGCCGGTTAGCCGATGCTACATTTTTCATACACATGTCTACCAAAGCATTTTATCAAAGCAGTTCTTTGCCTTCTTTTGTTATGGCTAAAACCCTAAAACAGGTGCTTATGAACCAGTTATGGATGCTTGGAAAAGATCTATCAAAGCATAATGGTAAGCAATAGCATAGACAAGGCAGTGAACTGTTTCAAAAAATGCCTCAAAGAAATGTGGTCTCATGGTGATGGAATGCCATGACAATCCATAGAAATTTGCTTGTCATGGCATTAGTTATGGCATTCCATCACCATGAGACCACATTTTTTTGAAGCATTTTTTCAAATAGTTCACTACCTTTTCTATGCTACCACATTTTTCATAC
>VDFB02125879.1:0-21161 GCA_007258455.2 Sequoia sempervirens
GTAGTGGATAAAGAGGATAGCACATCTATGTGTTTGATTTATTGTATACTTGGAAAGGTTTAGAATCTCATTGTAGTAGTGTCATATGACTACGCATGCAACATCTCTGCCAACCAAAATCAACTATCTATAAAATCACAAGGCTTTGGATCGATATCCAAAAAATAGCCCTAGAAATCTCTACCACGGTCAACTTGTAACATGGTTTTTGTCATACACTCATCCAATACCTCCATTAAGGACTCTTTGTAGCTTTGTTTGCCACATGAAAATAACACTCGTATCACCAAGATGGTCACTAAATTTGCTAATTCATGGCCCTAGAAGATACCATTTTTGTTGTTTTCCAACTATATATGACTCCATCAAATAAAACTAGATCCACATCACTTACACTCTACCATTCATGGATCTATCTCTCTCCAATATCCAACCTCTTTCTCATATATTTTTTCATGACCATATAATAATTAGTATTTATTGTCCTTCCTCATTAAGAAATATTTTCCTTATCTTCACTTTCCATCTATTCGCCTTCCACTCTTTTAAATTAATTCCACAAAACATGAATATTTATTGACCTAGAAAATACTTCCTAAAATGTAGTTGAAACCAACATGGCAAAGTATGGTGCTACCTTAGAATTAAATGGCCCCTAGAAAGTGAATCAAACCTATAAAAATATGCATGAAAAGATGATTCATGTTACTTGGGAAGAGGAATGGGCATTCAAAATAATTTAAAATAATTGATACTTACATATTAAAAGAGGTCCTCTAAAAATGACCACCACCAAGAAATTTCCAAATTAACATTAAAATTTCTCATGTAAAATGCTAAAATTTTCAAACTTTCATCATCCAGTAGGATGCAAAAAATTGTGTGGTTTAATCATCACATTGAAAAAAATCCTCAATATCTCAACTAATGCCAACTATACAATCAACATGGCATTCCATAGTTACTAGATAGTGTCAACATACTTGATTGCGTGTAGCCCTAGTTTGACCTATGATCTTTCCTCAATGTTATAGAATTTTTGAAAGTAGCACCATTAAATTAGGCCAATCTTCCAATATTGTTGCAATTAATCATGTTTTGATTAAGTTAAAGATGGATAGGTCCCATACCCATTACAAAACAACCATGAAGACCACATAGGAGAGCTCATGAGAAGTGAGACACCCAAAAAAGAAAATAGCTAAAAGACATACCAACAAAAAATAGAAACACAAAGATAGAAAGAGACCAACAAGAAATCAACATAGCTACTAGTTGCCTAGAAGCTTGAGGCCATTGATTGATTTCCATTTATTCACCAAAAATTGTAAATTTTCTTCAAATGATAGAGGTTTCTTCATCTTGGTATCACCATAATCAGGGGTGTGGTAGAACTATCAACTTTTTTGCCCTTCTTGGAAATAGCAGCTTCTTGAAGCGCCTCCTTGACCCTCTTACCCTAGTTGTTTTTGAGTTCCTTCTAGAAAACTTGGATAGTGACCGCATTATTTTTCATCATTTCTTTACAATAGTCCACAATATCTTGTAAACTACATAAGGTTTTTTCTTGGTTGTTGAGCATGGTGGCCACCTCTTCCTACATTTTTTCTCTCTCCTCCAAAGTCCCAATCACTAATTTGAGATCCTTAGCCTCTATCTCCAAATTATCCCATTTCCCAAAGGTTTTTGCGATTATAGACAGGAGGTTCCAATGGCCCTCATCCTCAATTTCACCCAGTCAATCCTCCTTTTAGTTGAGGACCTTCATCTCCAAATTTTGGATCTTTCTTTTTGCAGTAATTAATTAAGAAAGAAACCATTTCAATATGTCATTTTGGATGTTCATTGCTTCACTCAATTCCTTAATTTTCAATCTCAGAGTGGAAAAACTAGCACAAATTGTAGCTTCCATCTTAGAGTCTTCATATGTGCTTGTTCTTGGTTCACATAAAGGATAGGCGAATATGGGGGGTTGGTAGGGTTGGTGGACAAGGGGGACTTAGAAGGAGAAATAGTAGGAGATTCTTCCCAAGAAGGAGATCCATTAGGGAAATCCTCGAGGGTGGGATACCACGAATCATTAAAATTTTCTGAAATAGAGATCGGGGGAGGGGTTGGTTCAAAAAAAGACATATATTTCTTAAAAGAAGGGATGGGGTCCTTTGAAACAAGGGACTTACCTTTAAAGGCCTGAGGTTTTGACCTAGTAATTCTTTGATGGGAGGTTAGGGTTGACAAATGCACACAAGGCCCAAGGTAGAAGGAGTATCTTCCAAAGTCTTAGCAAAACTTTTTGATACTAGGTTAGGGTTACTCTTCCTTGGAATAGAGGTCATGAAAGGGGAATGGGCCACCTTATATAGTAAACCCTGAAAATTAGACCCTGGTGAAGGGACAATAGTTTCCCCTTTTCCTAAACAAATCTAGTTGATTTCTCAAGAGAGGATATTATCTAAAATGCAAAATTCATTTCAACACTATAGCAAAAGTGGTTAAGCATTAAAAAAATATGAGCATAGAAGCATTTGAATCTACCTTCCAGTATGATGTATCTCATGAGAACTTCCACCATACTTCTCCAAACACCACGGATATTGTCTCTATTGAACCCATTTTGGAGATAATTAACCTTCTCCCCCTTGTTGAGAAACTTGTCTGTACCTTTTTTATAATGTCCTTTTGACTTTCTCTAGATACAGACCCCATCAAGGAAAAGCCCAATGGCCTCAATGATGAGCTCCATGGTGATAGTGAAAGAAAATTCCCTGACTTCAACATTGTTACAGTTCTTCCATGAGTTTAAAAAATTCATAGATATATTAGGGTCGTGACGACCCATCATGGCCTCAATATAAGAGGCTAACTTTCCTCCCTAAAGGATAGTCCATAAATCTGTATCCTTATTCCAGGTCTCACAAGAGGTGGGTTCTTCTTGAACCAGGTCACCTCCTATCTCAACAAGTTCTTTAGATAGAGGAAGGTTGTGAAGAACACTTTGGAAACTCTAGTTACTATTAGCAGTTGAGGACAAAACTGGCATTTGAATAGGTGGGAAAATCATGTTGAGTTGCTTTATGTGTTATTATTGGTAACTATAGTGAAAACATGACTAGATTGATGTGTTTCACTCTCATGCTATTGCATGTGACTTAACAATAGTCTTAACACTTGTGGCCTTTGTTAAAGGTGAAATTACAACACCACTAAGTGTTTATATAGTGTCATATTGGTTTTAGGTGAAATTTTGGCATTGACCCCATTTTCCATAAAAAACTAATCCACTTTTATATCATCTTCACATAGTAGCTAGAGAAGAAGCAAGGAACAAACCCAATTTATTGTATCTAATGTCAATCATAGATGTTAAACTAGTCCATAGTTGTATGATGGAATCTAGAAAAAATATCACCATATGATCCAAAATATAATAGTGAATGATCTAAGAATTGCATATGACTTGATGATCTACGATGTGACTTAGTTAAATGAGACCTAGTATGAACTACTATAATTGTTAAGAACTTCCTTTATAAGGGTATGCCATGTTAGACTATACTTTCCTATTCACAAAGAACATAACATAAATCAAGGTAAACAAAAAAATTAGTGTATAGAAACTTATCATAATGAACCTGATCATCATCTAGTAGATTCTAATTTAGATCCAAAGACCTTAGTTATCACTAATGAAATTGAACTAGTAGAGCTAGTGATTTTGATGAAAAAGGGACTCAAGGAAGGGTTTGATTTTTGTGATTAGTGATTTGGATTTCTAATTCACTTTGAGTAAATGGGCCTCAATGATATTAAAGAGCTGCATTGCTACTAATCTCACTTGTACATTTGTAAATTGTGAGTAATGTATGTGATAAATATCTTGTTTTTTTTCTTTGTTCATGTGATAGATTACTAGAGTATATTTGTATTCATTGTTGCACTAATTTTGAATAAATCTAAAGATGGTTTCGTGATTTTCAATTAATTTTTTTAGATTTTTGAAACTAGCCACCTCATAATGCATAGTAATATTTTCCTTATTAAATAATTTATTTCATACCCAATCAAAAGTGGATGTTGCTTTGTTCCCATTGGTGTAGAGAATGAATCATGTCATATCAAATTTATCGATAAAGAGGCACAAGCTTGTAAGGTTTTATCACACATTACATAACATTAATATTTCTAATGTTAGGTAAAGATACTCACTTGCACCAAGTAGTTATATTAGGGAATTCAATTCATTGGGGTCCTTGAGAACGAAATGTTGGGAACACATTTCTCTATCACCTCATCAAATAAGTAGATTGGAAATAAATTTTAAGGGGCTGAAAGGCTAATGAAGTTGATCACTATCTTTCCTAGCAAGAATTGGCAAGTGCTAGTTTCTTTTTTTATGTGATGGTCATATTGGTTTCCCACATTCTCAACTTTGATCAATAATTTATACAATGTGAGATTTGATAAACATAAACAATCAAAGTAGTCCAAGAGATGTAAGAAAAATTTATTAGTCTATTCAAAAAGTTTTTCCATCTCTATGGATCCTAGAAAATAAAATATTTGATACTAATTCCCTTCAAGAAATGATCCAATAAGACATGCATAACTAGTTTTCTATCAAAAATGTCTCTTCTCCCCCAATATTGGAAGACATCTTTAGAATGATCTAGTCACTGACAAAATTAGAAGTACAGGTAAGTTCCTTAGCATCATATTGCCATATATTGTCATGTAAAACTTTTATATCATCATTACTAGGTATAAATGTAATTTGAGGAGGTTAGATCCCATTAGATGATTATGGGAAAATTTAGTCACAGCCTTCACAAGTTTCCTACCATAATATTTTACAATTATTTTGGTTAACCCTTGCAAACTTAGATTATTTATTCTTTTTTGCATTCCCCCTCACATATTTTAGTTTATGCAACATTTGGCCTTGATTTCTTCAATAGTGATAAGTAGATGTTGAAAATTAGCATAGGGAGACGTGATCTTCACTAGGGAATCAAGCTAAGTAAGTTGTTAAGGAAGATACCAAGGAAACATTCATGTAATGAGATATACCTTAGGAAGAGTTGACATGAAATATATGAAAAGCACAAGTGACATGATAATTTGACACCATAGTCAACAAACTTTGAAGGGAATTGATGTCATATATTTAATCATCACCATATCTTAGCCAATGACAACGACATTTGGTAGCAATTTTTTTTTTTAGCACACCCTCTCCAATTATTAGGTTGGTACAAAGGAAATAATTATTGACACAACATCACTAGGGAACACAAGAATTGAAGAGGACCAACCTCAAGTATTGCAGCACAAAATATAAATATAGATGTTGATAGTCTCATTTGAGAATTTAGAAAAATAGCTTACCAATTTGTGGATACAAAATAAAGTTTATAGGAATACAATTAAAGTTTCAATGACCTTACATGCACCCATATATAAAATTCCCCTCTTTAGTGTTCACTAAAGAGGAGTGAGAAGGAATAATATTCTTGAGAAGATTTTGAAAGACCTTTTGTTTGGAAATCTTGACATCTCAATTGAGATATTCAATAATTTGACTTGTACAAGATAACACACCCAATTTCTCCTTGAGTTGTAGATTTAGATGGGTTCCAACCAAGATGTTTCCTCATCTCGAGCATCCCTATTTGTGTCAATGAATATGAAAGTGGCATCTATTGATTGGTAAAAGTATAGACAACCAAAGAGAAAACATACAACCCCATCCCACTATACAAAGCTATTATTAGCACATTTAAATCCTTCAATGATAGCCATAATCTCTCCTTACTTCCTTTGGGATTTGATCAACTTGAAACCCTATAAGGAACCACACCAATAGCCTTTCCTTAAAGGAGACCTATTTGTGTTTAACCCAATGAAGACCTTGATTTACACCTCATGAGTCCATAACCCAACAAAGCAACGTTCCAATTTTACCTCTTCTAAATAAGAATCTCCATAATTCACCAAAAACAAACATTTTGTGATTGCTTTTGATTTTTTATAGAGCCTCGAGCATTAAAAACTCATAAAAATGCATGACCATAAAAATTAAAGGATAACCCATTTGGGTCGCCCTCAAAATTGAATATTTTTGTCTTGGTGAGAACTTGGTGGCCGGCACATAAGGGGTATCATGTTGCTACCAAATGTTACATTTCTTTTGAGGTGCCTCCAATGGCCGTCTTTTAGATAACGCTACGGCTAGAAAGATCTAAACCTTATTCCAATCATGAGCAATGTTGTACCAAACTTGTGCCTCAAGGAAACACTATACTCATCTTTCTTGCAACTCAAAAAATACTCTGAAGAGAAAGAACCTTCGACAACAATAACAACCCATAAAGTCTTTTTGGCCATACTCTTCCATTTTTGCACGTGTCATGCGCAGAGCTTCAGATGAGCAGTAATCTACACTTGAGCTTCCGAACTGAACCATTTCTTCAGCCCTCGTCTCTGCTTCGCTCTAATGAACATTTGGATAACCTTGAAAATAGTTGACGATGGGATGGTTCGGGCGGCGCAACTGCCAAGTCTGAAATATTAATCATTCTCTTGGTATACCACGGAAATACGGATCCGACTTGGGTTTCTGAGAATGTAACGACACAGTATCAGACAATTTAGTGGTGGGTTTTTATCCACGAATTCCATTTTGTCACCTAAATTTGGATCTCTAGTCATAATCTTTGACGCAGATCATCCCTGCTTTCGAGGAGACGAAAAATAATTTTATAGTCTTCCTTTTGATAATAATAAAAGGCGCCGTTCTTTTCTCTTCTATTCATGTTAGGGTTAAGCTTACATATTACAGGCTATCTGGTGAGTGGGTAATACAGGCTATTGATAGTTATATAGTGAATTCAGTGGCAATAGAACATGAAACGACATTATTAGAATTGTACTGCCTATGGGCAAATCTGTGTGGAAATGGACATTTGTAAAGGACTTCCAGAAGAATTTTTTATTAGTGTGGATGAGTAGTCTTGGCAACTGGGTGTTGGATTATGATGCAGGAGCATCCATGGACTCGTGCAATCTTGCATCAACCAAATTTATTTTATTTTAATTTTGTTTGGTTTTCAATAAATGGTTGCCAAAAATATTTGTAATTAATGTAATTTTAAATTAAATTACATTAAAAATTCATGTTGAATGATTATGCTTGAAAAAGTAGGTGTTGTAAAGGAAATGGAAGTGCAAAAATTCAAAATTTGGATTTTTGAAAGTTAAAGGATATTTTTAAGATTTTAATTTAAAATAAAATCTCAACTTCCACAAATCCCTAAAAAATAGGGATTATCAAAGTGGGTGCCCATCTGATCAAATTGGCAACTTTGATGAGTGAGTTCAATTTTGGAAACTACCAGTAAAGTGTGTGTGAGACTGATTGCTTGCACAAGTGAGAAGTTTGATTTTTGATTTCTTTGAATTTCAATTTAAAAATTCTCCTTGGATTTTTGGGAAAGATGATTTTTGAGTTTGAAATGGAAATGAAATTGAATTTCAATTTCATTCCAGCAGATTTGGAAAGTTTGTAATAAAAGATAATTCATTTTACAATTTGAAGTTAGTTTTCAAAGTTGAGGAAACTCACAACTAAGGTGGATTTTTCTCTAAGGAAAAATTGCAGCAAAGTGTGAAGGCTTCAAGAATTTTATTGCAGCCATTGTTGAAGAGTGACAGAGTGTGCATGTGGGTTGGTTGTAGTGCTTGAGAAGCACATAAATTCTATGTAATATTGGATATTTTTGTAAGGAATTCTATTATGTTTTAAAGGGCATATGTGGTGCCCATAGTCTCAATGAGACTTTATTATTTTGTAATTGCAGATTTTCCATTGTAATGAAAGTTTCATGTTGTAGTTTCTTTCATACTTGTGTTTGTGTTGAAATTAAATCAGCAGAGAGGGTTTTGTGTCACCCCCCTCCCTGCTTCAGTGGTATCTGAGTAGCAGTTCCTGAGTGTGCAGGTAGAGTTCCGAATGTGAGACAATTTGCACCAGGAGTTGTGGTGTGTGTGATTTGTGTGTAGATAGATAGCCGGATGTGAGGTAGTTTATACCAAAGAGGATGGGATGGGTCATGAGGAGGCCTATAAGAATTTTATTTTGGGAAAATTATTGGGAAGAAATGGAAAATAAGAATTACCATGAAGAATTTGAAAAGCTCCAAGCTCAAGTAGATGTATTGGAAAAGTTAATTAAGGAGAAAGTGGGAATACAAGAAGAGAGATTTGAAAAGAATAATGTTTTGTTGAAAAAGGACAGCAAAAAGAAAAGAAAAATCAAAGGATGGAGAAAGAAAGAAGAGAAAATAGTCACTGTAGATCATAAATTTAATGGTAATTTTAATGATTTTATTTTATCTGAAGATGCATTGTTTGCAGGAACTAGCAAAGGAAAAGAAAACGGTGAAAAGGAGAAGGATATCGCAGTAGAAAAAGAGGTATCTGTTAATTTTTTTTGTGAAAATTTACATGCAAAATAAGTAGATGAAGCTATGGATGAAATTATGGAAATTCCAAAAACAGATTTTGATAGTCCTAGATTTGATAAAGGGAATGAAGAAGAAGATAGTAGTTTGTTGAAAGAGGAGATAAGAGAAATAGATAAATTATTTCAACAAGAAATTATAGAAGAAGACAATGAAATTAAATAGGTTGCAGCTGATACATGCCTCTTTGAAGGAGGAAAATTTGAAGCAATAAGGAAGGAGAAGGAAATAGAGGTAATTGTTGATTTATCCAAAAATTTCAATGTTTCTAACAAAGCTGATTTTTGTGAGGGTGAAATGGTAAAAGGAAGTGAGGAAAGAGAGATGGTAAGGTGTAGCAATAACATGTTACAAGCTGAAATACAACAAGGTTTTGATGATAAAAAAATTGTTACAACAGCAAAAAAAAGGGAGCTAACACATGATTTCATGTGTTTTAATGAAGAGAAGGATGTTAATTATTGTTTTCCAAAATTACATAGTGCAGAATGGTGGGAGCTGAATTTTGTGAACAAAGGCAGAAAGAGAGGAAGAATGAAGGAGAGTAGAGATAGAATATTGCAGGCAAAGCGAAAACAAAATGTTCACAATGATGAGGTTGAGAAGTGGATCCAATGTGAACATAGCATATTCAAATGTTCATGAGCTTCGCTCACAGAACATTTTTTTTCTACCATGGGTGTCTAATGCAGGAGCATCCACAGGCTCGTGCAATCTTGCATCAACCAAATTTATTTTATTTTAATTTGGTTTGGTTTTCAATAAATGGTTGCCAAAAATATTTGTAATTAATGTAATAATGTAATTTTAAATTAAATTACATTAACAATTCATGTTGAATGATTATTCCGAAAAAGCAAGTGTTGCAAAGGAAATGGAAGTGCAAAATTCAAAATTTGGATTTTTGCAGAGTTAAGGAAATTTTTAAGATTTTATTTTTTAAATAAAATCTCAACTTCCCTAAATCCTAAAAATAGGGACTATCAAAGGTGGGTTCCCATTTGATCAAATTGGCAACTTTGATGAGTGAGTTCAATTTTGAAATTGTCGGTAAAGTGTGTGTGTAGAAGTTTGATTTTTGATTTATTTGAATTTCATTTTAGAAATTCTCTCCTTGGATTTTTGGGAAGATTATTTTTGAGTTTGAAATGGAAATAGAATTGAGGTGAATTTCATTTCGATACGGAAGATTTGGAAGAAGTTTGTAATAAAGATAATTCATTTACATTTTGAAGTTAGTTTTCAAGGCGGGGAAACTCACAATTAAGATTGGATTACTACGGAAGGAGAAATTGCAGCAAAGTGTGAGAGCTTCAATAATTTATTTGCAGCCATTATTGAGGGTAGCCGAGTGTGCATGTGGGTTGGTTGTAGTGCTGAGGAAGCACATAAATTCTATCATCTTTGCAGATTTTTGTAATGAATTCTATGATATTGTAAGGGCATATGTGGTGCCCATGGTCTCGTGAGACTTTATTATTTTGTAATTCTGATTTTCCATTTTAATGAAAGTTTCATGTTGTAGTTTCTTTCATACTTGTGTTTGTGTTGAAATTAAATCAATGAGAGAGAGGGTTTGTCACCCCTCCACAGCTTCCGGATTATGTGAATACTGTTGAGATCCATGTACTATTTTAAACACGGGCAGATTGTCTTATAGTGTCAACATTGCTTTATCTAAAGATAAATGTAGAAATAACGAGTGTTTGTGGCAGAGGCATTATGAGCTCTATTGTTTCTCAGAGTTTCTAGCTAAAAAGGAGAGCGAAGATGTGTGTCATTCTATTGTTTCTCCTCTTACTCAAAAGAAACGAGGATCTGAAATATTCAGTTTTGTAAACACAAGTTCAAATTAAGCTAAAATATGAAATAAAATGTAAAACAAAAGTATAATTTTATTCTAATATTTATTTTAGGTTAAGCTTGAAATAAGATAATGTTATCAAATTTTATTGTTACAAGTGGATTTGCTCAATAGATTGGATGCAATTGATCAAATATTTACTTTATGGTTGATAACTTTGTGTGATCTTGTATGGAAATTTATATTGTTTAGGAGGGAGAACGAACACCGAGGATTTGTCTGAAAGAGAAATCTCTCATATCAAGGAGAGACAAATAGTCATGGTTAAGTTTGTTCAAAATAAAGGGATGAGATTATTTAATTAAAAGTAGAAAAAGTCAAAACGGGAGGGAAAAAGAATTAGTTGATTTTTATTTTTCAAAATGGTGGAGAGAATATATATAAATTAAATAATAAAAAATTATTGTATTTAATTACCTATATGAGGTAGAAATTGTAAAATCCATCCCTCTTTCACTACAATTTCTTTTAAGAAAATTCAATTAGCGTCACACTTATATGTTTACACTCAAAAGTGTTAAGCTGCTATGATTAGGGTCATCCCTAGACCCAAACCTAAACCTCAAGGGTTCATGGTGACCCTGTCTATGTATCTCCTCATGAGAAATCAGAGGCTCTATAATTCATCCACCAATGTTAGAGAGAGTTCATTCTCTCCTCCTACATGAGATCTTTGACCTTAGATTTAAACTAGGACTATTTATTAAACATAAGTTATCAACTTAGTCCAATTATGATAGAATGATAATAATGATTTGTCATGAAGTGTCGGTTCCATACCAAACATTACCGATCCTTGAACATAGATGAATACACAAGGGTTATATCATACCATAATTCTAATATCACATACACAGTGACTTTCTTGAGCATACATCACACATCTACAAGATGACTAGCTCATACCCATCATAAGTAGAACCATGACTAGCTCATATACACCTCACAAGTATAATAGTGACTAGCTCATGTATGTATATCATAATACAATGGTGTCTAGCTCATATGTACATCACATGTACAATAGTGACTAGATCATATGTACATCACAAGTACAATAGTGATTGAATCATATGCTTATCACATATACCACAGTGGCTAGCTCCAAAATACATCATAAATACACAATGACTAGCTCCAATGCACATCACATATACATAGTGACTAGCTCCAACACGACACAATGACTAACTCCAACACACATCACATATACACAGTCACTAGCTCCAACACACATCATATATACACAATGACTAACTCCAACACACATCACAAATACACAGTCACTAACTCCAACACATCACATATACACAAGGACTACCTAATGTATCCACAATGGTTGACTAACACATGTCCATAATGCATCCAAAATAGAAAATAATATCAATGCATTGTGCACTACACTATGAGTCAATCATTTCCTCCAATCTTTTGCACCATCAGATAAATAGGAAGAGGATTTAGTGAAACCCTATACTACATCGAGGGTCTATCCAAAACCCTACAAGGCCAAGTATACCATCTAAAAACTGAGAAGGGGATTCAATGCATCCCATACTACACTGTAGGTCCATCCTCCAACCCAAGGTTTTCCATGTGCAAGTAGTGAACCTATTTGACCTAGTGGATTCCAACTTCAATTACCTATAGGCCACCAATGAAAATTTTGTCCATCAAGGAAGAAGTAGCTTCTGACATATAGCACCTTGTGACCTTAGTGATATTGTTAATTATCTTCTCCACAATCTCAAGTAGCACTTGGCACCCATCACCCCCTGTGTTATAGGTGACTGCCAATGAACCCTCATGATACAACGATTAGCTCTAGTTATTGTTACCCATACAGTATGGTAACTACCCATGTAACCCTACAAGAAGCCATTGGATTGGGTCAATTATCGATGTATGAGATATTATAGTTATGACTGCTCTGGTAAGTGAAATCTAAATGAGGAATATGGATTTTAGGGAGCATAATTAACAACCAAATAGGTACCTAATTTTTCTTATTTTTATATCAAATTTAGATTTTTGTTTGATATATAGAAATGATGTTACATATATTTTTTATTTTCATATGGTTTGCTTATAGTCAAAATTTATTCGGTATTAAACTAATCACAATGTTTATGGGAAAAACACTCCAAACTTTATTACAAGATATATTGTTGGTTAATCCATATTAGTAGCCCAAAAATCAATCATTAGCATGGTCCAATGACTTCCTATCACTGCTCAAATACCTTGGAGGTTCACACTTGGATGGTTCATACATAAAAGATTTCATAGGACTAGTCAAGTGACTTATAAAATTAAAAATCAATAAAAAAAAATTAGGAGTCTTTACACAAAGACCTCTAAATATGGAATTGGATTTCATAAACACATAAAAGTTGCATGGAACCAACATGAGATGACCTTTACCCAACATATACATGTATATATTCAAATGCCAATTATAAAGTAGTTAAATCCCTTACTTTATTCAGTTACTTTTCAAAAGCACATCATGTATTAAAAATACAGGTTATTACATTTCCTTAACTCATTCTTAACCATTTTCTACCCATTTCAGTCTCAAATTGAAGCTTATAAAGTAGGAAAGAAACCAATTAGAAACAACACCAACCTTTGGAGTTATCCCCTAAACACTCCCCCTACGAACTTGAGGTCACAAGGAAATCACTCTCCCAAGGACCAACTACATACCCACTTCCAAACAGATCAAAGTCACACATAGTTCACCTTACAAGGTCTCTCAATGATACCTACACACTAGTTCCCAACTTAGAAAACCTATACCATGACACTTCCAACCAACTATGTCGAGATTGAACCTCACCACTATTATTATTCTTAGTCAAACTTGAACATTCCAAGGTTTCATCATATCAACATAGGGGATAGGCTTATTACTCAACATGAAATTACCTTGGTTTACACAAACACATAGGAAACCACTTCCAATCTAAATTCACATAATATATTAAATATAGAGGGTGTTATATTCAAGGGAAAAATTCATATCTAGTAGTCATCAAAATCCCTTTCCCCAATAACCACATACCATTCTAGAATTTGTAGTGTAGGAAAAAGTATCCCTTTTTCACACTTAATTTCAGAATAATTAATAATAAAAGGATTAAATTATGCCTTAATTTAGTGTTGTAATATGTATTCACATATTCACATTAAGTTTAGGGCCCTATTAAATAAGATGGACTTAATTGTGCCTTATTTATGGTGTTGTAAGGTGTACATAATTTACACTTCCACACTAATCTAGGGATTTATTAATTAATTGAGTTTAATTTTCCTTAATTGGCCCCTTTAATTCAAATCCAAGCCTAATTAATTACAATTTCTAAAGAGGAAAACCTAGCATTCATCAATACCATAACTTAACACTTAACATTGGAGAATGTGTGTCCTAGGAAAGTGACCTAAGACCCATTCACCCAAGGGAAGTCGGGTCCTCACTTAGGCCTAGGACCTAAATTTTAAATATTTTTTTGGTGGTATTTCAATGATTTCAAATGTATATTCATATGTCAAATTGCGTTATTGAATTTTGGGAATTAATGTTACTATATGTATATATAAGAGGTCATTTCACTACTGAATTTGACCCCATTTTTTGATGGCCATTCGTCGATCATTTGAAAAATCTTTGTTAAACAAGTGACAAAATGGCAAAAATATTTGCGTCACTATTTTTTCATCAAAAGGCTGACGACGAATTAAATGTTGAAATAATGATGAAGAATTGTCGGTCGTTGACATCGAGAAATGGCTTGGAATTTCATCAGAATATCGACGAACACTTTGTGTATCCACCAACGAATTACACCAGAAGTTCGTTGCTAGTTCGACGAAATGGGCAAGGAGTAGCGTCGAAACAACACCAGATGTTTGTCACCATTTCGACGAAATGGGCAAGGAGTAGCATTGAAACAACACCAAAAGTTCGTCGAACGTGTGACAAAATAGGCAAGTAGTAGCATTGAAACAACACCAAGAGTTCATCGAAATGGCGATGAAAAGAGGAAGGAGTAGCGTCGGAAGAACACCAAAAGTTCGTTGAAAGTGTGACAAAATGGGCAAGTAGTAGCGTGGAAACAACACCAAAAGTTCGTCAAAATTACGACGAAATGGGCAAGGAGTTACGATGAAACCTTTGTCACAGCTATAGCAACTTCGTCAAACCTTTTTGTTGATTCGTCGGTGGGTTTCATTGAAATTGCGACGAAGCATCAATTTTTTTTTTTAAATATTCGTGGAAATGTACCATTGCAGAGACTGACGGCTGATCATACATACAGACTGCATATTGGTTTGATACTTCAAACGATGCATTTCTTATATTAAAAAGTGCATTACCTTATTGAGCTTCTCTTTGTTTTGAGAATAGTTTAATATTCTCTACTTAACAGGGCCAACCACATGACGGTGGAAGCTCATTTGGACCCTCCACCCCCCTCACATCACTCTCAATTCCCCATACCCAATCATATAACATTAATCATTCATTCATCCATTAATAACATATAACATTCATTCATTCATCCATTAATAACATATAACATTCATTCATCCATTAATAACATATAACATTCATTCATTAACATATAACATTCATTTTAAAATTAACATGTTACATTCATTCACATTAACGCATATAATATTCATTCTTTCAGTTTTTAGATATTATCAAAATATGGTTGTCATGATATGATTACAATCACTTTTTTTTTTTTGTTTCTTTTTTAAAGCTTCATAAAGCTGAAGTGGAGTATCATTTTTTAAATCAATATATATCCCCCTTTATTTGTTCTGCCCTCTGCTCATGATCTTAATGTACGCCTAGTCATCTATTCATGACGTGGACACCGCTACAAGGGGGGATCTGCTGCAATAAGAAAGAAATGTTAAACTGATATGTTTTATTATTATTGTTACAAGTATTTCATTAATTAAAAGAACATTAGAGTGGTTCTCTTTACTTGATGGGTCCACATCATGTTCCTAAACTTTTTTTATAGACTCATGCTCAACATGTTGAACACCCTCTAAATCCTGATCTGTAGTTGAAACACGAAATGTTACATTAATTAATATACCAATTGAAATTAAATATGTTTAAGAGAACATGAGGGTATTCCTCTTTACCTGATGGGGCCACATCATGTTCCTGATCTTCTCTAGCCTGATCATGCTCAACACGTTGATCATGCTCTACATGCTCTAAAGTTGAAACACGAAAGGTTACATTAATTAATACACCAATTGCAATTAAATATGTTTAAAAGAACTTTAGAGTGGTCCTCTTTACCTGATGGGGCCACATCATATTCCTGATCTTCTCTAGACTGATCATGCTCAACATGTTGATCACGCTCTACATGCTCTAAAGTATTGGGATGCACACCATTACCTTCATCTGCACGTTGTGCTCCACCCTCACCAGGCTGCATTCCAGTGTCATGTGCAGTATTAGCATTGCTTGAATGTTTAAAACAAATAGGCATGTAATTACTTTATAGTGGAAATTAATATTGAATATATTGTACAAGTATTCAATTTTAAATAAACTTTATTAAGATTATTTACATGCATGTCGGATGCAATGGAAGATTGTGTTTTCCCAGTCAAGACACTTAGTCATTTAGCCATGGCTCCATAGCCTTGCTGGAAGGAAATCTTTAGGTCCTCTTCTGTGGGAACTCTGTTGAATTCAGAGCCCTACATTTTTGCATAAGATCATGAATTTTGCTTCTATGGTGTGATAAAACCAAAATTGCTTTCAATTTATTATAATTTGGATGCAATATTTCATTTATTGATACTTACAATTCGTGCGGCTAAATTCATATAACCACCAGAGCCAAGTTTGTGTTGCCCGTGCTTTTCTAGTCTTTCCTTTGTTGCCTTTGATGTGTCAGGCAGCCTATGAAAAGTTTGAAATACGTTAGATTATGTAAAAAGAAAGATTAATCAGTATATAATTACATTGTTGATAGTATCACACATAGCATACTACTTTTTGAAAAAAAATTAATGGCATTTCCATAGCATACAGACATTGAGAGCAAATAAAATACAGAGTTCAATCCATGAATTATAGAAAATAGATTTTTGTTGGTTATATTCATATCGCTGATTACATTGCAAAAAACATACTACAACTGCATAAATATCAGATGGTGACAGTTGTCTATGCTACCACCACATTTTCATACATGTCTAGCAAAGCATTTATCAAGCCAGTTCCGGCCTTGTTGCTATGGCTAAAATCCTAAAATAGAGTGCTTTCAAACAAGCTATGGATGCTTGGAAAAAATCTATCAAAAGCATAATAGTAAGCAATATCATAGACAAGAAGCGTTAATTTGTTTCAAAAATGCCTCAAAGAAATGTGGTCTCATGGTGATGGAATGCCATGACAATCCATAGCAATTTGCTTGTCATGGCATTTGTTATGGCATTCCATCACCATGAGACCACATTTTTTTGAAACATTTTTTCAAATAGTTCACTACCTCTTCTATGCTACCACATTTTTCATACATGTCTACCAAAACATTTTATCAAATAGTTCAACGCCTTCATGCTATGGCTAAAAAGTAAAAACCTAAAACAGGTGTTTCCGAACAAGCTATGGATGCTTGGAAAAGATCTACCAAAGCATAATAGTAAGCAATAACATAGACAAGGTAGTGAATTGTTTGAAAAAATTCCTAAAAGAAATGCAGTCTCATGATGATGGAATGCCATGACAATCCATAGCAATTTTCTTGTCATGGCATTTGTCATGGCATTCCATCACCATGAGACTACATTTCTTTGAGACATTTTTTTCAAGCAATTCATTGCCTTGTCTATGCTACTGCATTTTTCATACATGTCTACCAAAGCATTTTATCAAATAGTACATTGCCTTGCTGCTATGGCTAAAAGCCTAAAACAGGTGCTTTCAAACAAGCTATGGATGCTTGGAAAAAATCTATGAAAGCATAATAGTAAGCAACAAGCCATGGGCTCATGGTTTTTTTTGCACGAAAATAAGCTCAATTTTATTCACATTTTTTTGTAGATTTTAAACATTTTTATTTAGCGATTTTGCAGTTTAAAATGGAAAAAAATCATTCACCAAAAAGTCAAAGATTTTTTCAAAAAATTGGGGAAAAAATCGTCTAGCCTACAGATTTTTTAAAAATCGCAATTAATTGAAATTTTTTGTAGATTTATGCTTCTATATCACATACCATCCTTGGCCCGGTAGTGTCTTTCCTTTTTTCTTTCCGGCCTTCTCCTTTCCATGCGGACACGAGGTCCTTCCACTCCCTCACGGAATCATGGGGGCCTTTCATTACTTTTGTTCTTCTAAATGCTGACCTATATTGAATTCCCTCCACATACTTTAGATAGGTAACAACTTTCTTAAGGACGGTTGGTTCAGATGTTTATCACGAACAACACAACTAAGCGGTTAATGAGCTCATCTTTTGAAACTTCATTTTGGGCATTCCGCGAATTATGCGTATGGTGAGCCCAAAGAGCTCAATGTAGTATGTTTAGATGTTTATAAAAAATCATTTTCTTGCAAAATGATCATGGGATCAATAGACTAAAGAGCGATCAATAAGTAAATTTCAATTGGATTATATAGAATAATAATTAAAACATTTTAAAGTACCTGGGACCTTCTCTATCTTTATGGGAATGAAATCCTCGGTCACCACAAGTGTGACTGGCAATGTTCCCATACTAGTAATACGAGAAGATCCAGAAAATGCTGCTAAAACATCACCATTACTAGTGGCCTCTACATCCCCAGGTACATGTCCTGATGCATGTTCTATTATGTGTTTGCTACCAGAGGGTGCATTAACGGATGCCTACATGGTATGTGTAGCCGACATTTCAGACGACAATATAGGCACTGATGATGGGGTCAGATGATGTGATGTATGTTTAGGAAGATCAGGATGGACACTTCTACCAACCCTTACTCCTTGGGAAGCACTTGCAGTACCCTCATCATGGCCAGGAGCATCATGAGGAGGCAAATAACCTTGTAAAAACAACACATAATTTAGTTCATGACATAAAAGAGTACAAAATATAAAATCATGAATGAACTTATGTTATAATTAAAGACCTCATGACAACTTACTTGCAAGTTTTGTAATCTCTCAGTCAATACTTTAACCCTCTCTCTTATCTCATTTGTTTGAGGCACTAAGAACATCAACTTATCCATTTCTTCATTGCATTTTTTTTGGAGCTTCTTTATCATATCGAAAGGGTTTGCTGAATAAGCGATGTCATCATCACAAAATATTGACTGCACCTCACTATGGATGCTCTTCTCTACTGCTGGTGCCTTTCCCCAATCAGTCGACTGCAACAAGAATATTAAAAATATTATCGAAATTAACCCAAAAAACTTATGAAAAAAACATAATAATAAAACATTTTGCTTGTATCTAATTTATTCAATTACAATGAGGTAAACCTGTCAGGTAGAAGCACTTGAAGATACATTGCGATTTGTGCTCTGGGCCAGAACCTTCTTCGTACGATCAATGTCCCCCTGTGACAAAAATTAAATATAAAAAAATATTACCGAAATGAAACCAATAGACTTATGAAAAAAAACAAGAATAAAATGGTATATTGGAGTCATTAATTGGAGGTTGGGTAAAATGGTACATAGTACGTACCACCCCCATAGTAACTGTGTTTGTAACTAAGCGATTCAAATTGTAATTGATTAGCAACTTTTCCCCTGTAGTTATTGATTTTATCGCACATACAAATACACGGTTTCCCTCACGTGGCTCGAATATGCAATTGGGTTGCTTATTTGTTGACCCAGGTTGTGTACTGTTTATAAACCATGCAATATTCCCTAATGCTTTTGGCCTTCTGTCAATGTACATAGCCACTCCTTTATTTTGATCCTTATCTTTTAGTTGTATATAATTTGCTGACAGTGCATACCTACGCATACTTCGTGTATATCGAACCAGTTGTATCCAATCTTTGTAACTGTAATAGGGTCCAACATACTCCATCAATTTAGTAACTTTGTTGTAATAGACCTTTATGCCGTCCATGCAAAATAGACCCAAACCATGTAATCATGGCGGTGCTATGCGATATATCCTCTCGTTGACACAAAAATTGGTTTTTATTGGAGGAAGTTCCTTGGGTACCCATTGTTTCCATAGATGTTTGTACCTCAAGGGAACCTCAATGTCGCCTATGCTCTCATCATCATAAGAACATGACCCCCCTTCAGCAAGAAAAAATTCCATGCGTTTACGGAATTTTCTTCTAATCTTTTGACCTCTAGTTGATCTCCCTCTTTTAGACATATTACATGTCTTGCTTTCCTCTTCTCTTCCTGAATTTCCCTCACTCGAGGAAGACAGATCTGACAAATACCTATTTGGTGGTACCTGCACTCATAAGGATGTTGGATGAAGTTCTTTCATGGTGATGTGATCCCAAGGTGGCATTATGATTAATCTATCATTTCATCGCTAGAATTTCACAGGTTATAAGGTAATCAAGTCTTGATAGATTGCAAGCTATTGTTACTACCATCCAAATGTGTCCATCACAAATCAAATCTAATTAACATTTTAACTCCCAAACTTTGTAACAAATGTTAAATGTGACTATGGTCCACCAGTTACACAACCAAGGCCTCAAATGTATTCTCCAATTGTAATCAAAGGACTTTTGCTCTTCATTCAAATAAATAAACTTGAAGGGAAACACCACCAAGTGGTTTATTGGACACGTACATGACTAAAAATAGCAGTAAATTTACATTTAATTTCCATATGTCTAAGTGGTTAATGGGGAGGGAGTGTGTACTAGGCCTGGTTAAGTCATCATAAGTTTACGCTTTGGCAATAAATTTTTTTTAAGTCATATTAAATCTTCCTATGTCTAATTGCTAGGAGATTTTTGAGTGCGTTACAAGGTAGGATGATTGATGAAAGAGCCAAAAGACTAGCCTTTCTCCATGGTATCTAGGTACACATAGCAGTGGTCTTCTCTTATATGGCTGGACATGATTTAAAGAACTTAGCTAGGAATTATTCATTTAACCTAAGGTTTTCTCATAATGCCATCATTGGAAAAGTATGATCAAATTCTTCTATTATGAAGAATTGGTCTATGTGCCTCTAGTAATCACTATAAATGTGTGTAAGGATAAAATGACTAATTGCATCAGGTAGGAGAGAATCAAATTTGTGTTATTCAAAGATTATATTCCTCTATTCATAATTTTTAAGGGTTGTGTGTGGAGGAGGTTATCACTACAAGAAGGGAGGAGACCTTTCCTTGTATTCTTTTATAATTTTTCATTATTCTTATTTATTTTACACCTACATTTACAAATCTGAGATACATGCATTTATTGTTTTCATTTATTTCTCATGTAGTTTAATAGTTTGATCAATTTCATATTATATATGTGTTGAAGACTTTGAAATTTCAATTACATTAATTTATGGATATGTTGTATCTATAACACTACAAAACCATATCTCTTTGCATTACACTTGCATTTAGAAATACACATTTATATACATAGATATATATTTCTTTAATGATATGTTGCATTTATATTCAGTGTTTAGAAACAACCCATTAGATCTGCACATGGATAAAAAATCATAAAATCAGATCTCCCATACATGTTTTGTTGAAACCTAGGCTTGAACATCTCATTTCACATGCTTTTATTCACAAAA